>JASDQU010284397.1:0-11217 GCA_032191745.1 Picea mariana
GTGTGTGTGTGTGTGTGTGTGACAGAGAGAGAGGGAGGGAGGGAGGGATGTAAATAAGATAAGATAATTTTATTGATGTCCAACTAAAAAGTACAAAATTAGGTCAAAGGGACTATTGTTTACAATGATTTCATTACAAATCTAGAGGACCAAAATGATAGATGGGGTGGGAGTGAGGAAGGTAGGGAGAGCAAGGAAGATGGAGAGAGAGGGGAAGAGAGGGGGAGGTGAGAGAGATAGGAATGGATGGATTCATAGAGAGAGGGGTAGAAAGAGAGATGGATCCAGGGGCCTAGAGAGGGAGAGAGAGAGAGGGGGGGAAGAGTGGGGTAGAGAGGGAGAGGGAAAGAGGGAGATAGGGAGAAAGTGACAGAGGGGATGAGAGATAGGGAGAGAGCAAGGGGAAAAGAGAGAGAGTGTGTGTGTTAGGGACCTAACATCCCTAACCCCTCATGTAGACAGAATAATATGTTTTCTATTTAATAAATGTCGACATTCGTAAATAAGGCTTATATAATAATGTGAACAAGTATAATGTAAGACAATATTTAATGGAACCTTCCGCTTCTAGAAAGATATTCCTCTATAATGTTCTTTAGAAGATATAATTAGTATAAATATAAGTAGAAGGTATGTGAAAGTTTTGTCTTGAGAATTATTGTAATAGAGCGTTGCCCTATTGGAGGTTTCCCCCTTGAATAGGTAAGACAACTTGGATTTCTATCAATAAAGGTATCACTATTGGTGTTGTTATTCTCTATATTTTGTTTTTCTTCTAGTATTTTATGCATATTTCTGTTTCATCTTATTATAATACATTTGGTACCTTACAAGTGGTATCATAGCTCTTTCCTCTATTGAAATTGTGGGAATATTTTTTTAGGGTAGAGACGTGTATTGTCCGCATCTTTAAAGCACAAATATCTATCATTTAGTGGGTAAAATTGCGACCAGGGAAGACTACACATAGAAAATATAGATGGTTTCATGGAGTTACTCGAAACAAATGTTTCACCTTGTTGGAATCCTTTGTAACCCTTGTTAGTACCCCTTCGAGTAGTACCGTGTTAGACATAATATGTACGCAACCATCACTCCCATGTACCTTCAAGTATATCAGGAGTCCCCTAGGTCTCCTAAAACTAGCTTTAGATCAATCGATCATCCGATTGATTGCTATAGTGACACCAAGAAAAGCACTTGGGAAGATACTCTCTAGTACCTAGATAATCAGTTAGTATGGATAAGGGTACATTCGAGCCTCCTTAGTTGGTTCCATGAAATATTGGGCCGAGTACTACTATTTGAATCGACACATATATTAGAGAGATATAACACAGTGAAAACTCTTGTTTGTAGGAACCATGAAAACCCTAAACCTTGGGAAAGGAACATAACATGAAAGAAACATAAGGGAAATTTTGTTGTGCAACCCTCCCTTCTACCTGCAAGTTTCTAAATTCCTACATAGTTGTTGCTATGAAAAATTTGGGAATTATGCCACTGCAATATTATTTAGGTCGGAGTAAAACTCTGTAGAAGTAAAGAAAAAAGAGTATAGTGGTCCCACCATCATCCTTATTCGAGACCTATCCCATTGGATTCCTTTGTTTTCCCTCATCGTCATGGTACTTATCACTTGTAAGCCTTTTTTTATCTTGGACCCACCCACCCCTCCTGACACCCTTATTTTCTATCTATCCCATGTAATTCATCTCTTTTCCCTATCTGTTGTGATACCCATCACCTATAACCCTTTTTCTATGCGGACCCACCTGCCCATTTTTGCCTCTTCACCAATGGCTCTCACCCATGTCTAAGAAATCAATGATTTTCTTACTAACAACACCTAGAACATGGAGGACATCAAGCACATCAATTATAATCTTCTCTCCTTCAATTTCAATGTTGAGACCCTCAAGGACCAATATGCCACCATCAATGCAACACTCGATCCCTGAACCCTATCACCTCTAAACAACCTTCCTATCATGAATACGTCAAATCTTCCCTTTTCCATGACCCTCATTCCAATCACCTTCATCGTGAAATATGTATTCCCAAAGTCAAGGTGAAAAAATTCGATGGCTCAGATCCCACTAGATAGGTCACTCAAATGGAACATTACTTCTCCTTGCATGGAATCACTGATGAGTTGGCTAAACTTCATTACAGTGTCCTCTATCTGGATCACAGATGTTGGAAATGGTGGAAATGGCATAAAAAATCATGCCAAGGGTATGTTTCTTGGACACAGTTTGTGGTCAAACTTTATGAAAGCTTTGACATAGACACACATAATTTGGTCCATTTGACCAAGTTAAAAAATTCTAGCATTGTGGAAGATTTTATCACCACTTTTGAGCACTTGGATTTTATAATGGAAGGCATGTTATATGCGCTCTTCAAGGAATTATTTATTAATGGACTAAAGGATGAAATCCAAGCCTGGTTCCTAATGGCTCGCCCCCATAATTGGTTGGAAGCTACTAAACATGCCAAGTAATCCAAACAAGTTGTCTCTTCCTAGAAAAAAAAAACCCTCTTTTATTCCTCACCATCGACCCACTGATCGTTCTCCTCAGGCCACTCCTCTCAAGATCCAAAAATTAACTCAAGCAAAAATGGTTGAATGCCAACTCAAGGTCCTTTACTATAATTGTGATGATAAATATTTTTGGGGGCACAAATGAAAAGAACATAAGATTTTTATGGCAATTTATGAGGATGTTCCTGATGAGGAAGCTAATGTTTCCACTATTGAAGAGATACCCCAAGAAGATAATCCTAATCCATCCTCTGATCCTCCATAAGTTGAACTATTGATTTTTTTAAACACCCCCACTGGATTCTCTGCTCCCCAAACCCTCAAGTTAATTGGCTACATTAAACATATGAAATTCATCATCCTAGTTGACAGTTGTAGGACCCATAATTTTATTCACCGTCGAATTGCCAAATAAGTCAATTTCTATATCCTTGCAATCAACAATTTTCAGGTCATGATTTCTAATGGAAGTTCCATGAAATGTGGGGGGCATTGTGAAAATGATTTCTCACATTTTTTCTATAGACATGTGTGGTTGTGACGTTATGCTCGGTGTTGAATGGTTACGCATTCTCAGACCCAATACCATGGATTTTAAGGACCTCACCTTGTAATTCTAATAGGAGGGACAACAATATAATTTCCAAGGAATCACGAGAGGCTCACATGAGATCATCATCTCCCACTGAATGGAAAATCTACTAAAAAAGGTCATTATGGCATTATTTCCCAAGTGAATTCTATCAAAGACATTGAGACACCCTTTGTGCATCCTGACCTCCAATCTATACTCTCCAGACACCAAGTTGTTTTCAACACCCCCTATGGACTTCCCCCTTCCTATGATGTCCATGATCATTCCATCCCTCTAATCCCAAGAAGTATTCCTCCCAATTTCCCCCCTTACCATCCTCCCTTTGTCCAAAAGTATGAAATTGAGAAAATTGATTAAGAATTTCTAGAATCAAGTCTTATCCATCCAAGTACCAACCCCTATTATTATCCAATAGTCATGGTACTCAATAAATAAGGCACTTGGCGCATGTGTTCTATTTTTTGTGCCCTCAAAAAAATCACAATCAAAGACAAATTTCCCATTCCTATCATTGATGAACTTTGGTATGAATTCAATGGTTCTCAGTACTTTACCAAACTTGATCTTCATTCTGGCTCCCACTAGATACATATTAAGGAAGAAGACATTCCCAAGACTACATTTATAACTCATGAGGGTCACTATGAGTTCTTGGTAATTCCCTTTGGCCTGTGTAATTCCCCCTCCACTTTTCAAAGTCTCATGAATCATGTCTTCCATCCTTTCCTCTGTCATTTTTCCTTAGTATTCTTTAATTATATTCTTATCTATAGTAAAACTTGGGAAGCCCATCTTTCCCATGTGAATCAAGTTCTCCATATACTATCTAAGCACCAATTTTTTCTCAAACAGTCTAAATGTGATTTTGGAGCTTTTGAAGTTGAGTACCTGGATCATATTGTTAGAAAGGATGGTGTATGGATGGATCCTAAGAAAATTGAAGCTATGAAGGATTTTTCTCTCCCTAAAACTCTTAAAATATTACGTGGTTTCTTGGGTTTAATGGTCTATTATCGCAAGTTTGTTTAGAATTATGGAAAAATTGTCGTTCCTCTCATTGCTCTCCTTAAAAGGAATGCATTTAGTTGGACTCTCAAAGTGTATCAATCCTTCCACTCCTTTAAATATGTTATGTGCATGACTCTCATCCTCACACCACTATAATTTTCCAAGATTGCTTTCCTGGAATGCGATGCATCAGGGAAAGGAATTGGGGTAGTTCCTTATGCAAGATAATTGACCTTTGGCTTTCACTAGCAAACAAATTTCAGAGTGGCATTTGGGAAAATCAACCTATGAAAAGGAAATGTCATTCATTCTGCATGTAGTGGATATCTGACGTTCTTATCTATTCGGGAAATGCTTCCAAATTAAAAATGATAATCATAGCATAAAATATTTTCTAGAACAAAGAATCTCATCCCCAAAGCAACAAAAATGGGTGACCAAGCTGTTTGGATATGATTATGAGATCATTTACAAGAAGGAAAAATAAAATGTGGTTGTTGATGCTCTTTCAAGGAAATATGAATACAAAGGGTCCCTCTTTTCACTCTCTTTCATTGTAGTAGATTGGATTCAAACAGTTCATCGGGAATGGTTGCAAGACCCCAAAATTTCTATCCTGATCCAACAATGGCAACATTATTCTCAAGCTTATTCAGGGTACTCTTGGCACAATGATGAGATTTTCTATAAAGTTCACCTTTATTTATGCAAGAATTCAAATCTTAAATCCATTTTTCTTTGTAAGCTTCATGCTTCTCCCACAACTGGGAATTAAGGTTTTACCAAAACCTATGAAAGGGTCAAACATTTGTTTTTTTTGGAAGGTATGAAAAAGGGCATCCGCACCTTTGTGTCTGAATGTGATACCTGTCAACCGAATAAAGGAGAAACCATCAAATCTTCTAGCACACTCCAATATCTCCTGATTACACCTAATATTTGGATGAATATTTCTATGGACTTCATTGTGGGCCTACCTAAACTAGGTGATAAGTTAGTCATCATGGTTGTAGTAGATCGTCTTTCCAAGTATGCTCATTTATGTTCTCGTCAACATTTGTTCATAGCATCCACAATGACTCAAGTTTTATGGATAATATGTTCAAACTACATGACATGCCTCATTCTATTTCCTTTGACCGTGATCTAACTTTCACTATCAATTTTTGGTAAGAACTATTCAGGATTTAAGGAACCCAATTGCATCTCAACACTGCCTATCATTCCAGATGTTATCAGACTAATTAGTAAGTGCGGACACAAATAAATCTCCCTAGCTTCACTACGAAACTAGAACAAAACAAGACAATACACTACTCTTTCCTTATATTTCAATTATCAAATGAAAAATGGATCTAGAACATACCTTTTAAATATCGAAGATCCGACTTCTCCAATGAAATCCAAGCTCCGTCGCAAGGCTTATGGAGAAATATCTGCAAAGGAACACAAGCCAATGAAGACAAGAATAAAAAAGCCTACTTGATATGAAACTATGTATGTGATCAAGGAATCATACAATATGGACAAATAAGATTCACATATGAAAGAAAAGTGCATCTGTATTAAATAATAGAGAGAGAGAGATTACAACCAAAGCCTTGATGTCGTAAGGTCCCTTCCAACTGTCCCTCGTTTCCCACACACTTATGATCCATGGATTCTGTGACTATAGATCTGAAAGTCACTCACAATCTATCTTGACAAAGCAACGCTCAAAGCCACTCTAACCAAGCTAACAATCGCAAGTCAAATTTCCAAATCTAATCAAGCCCAAGCTCAATCCAATCTAACTTTCTCTATGAGAGATCCTCTCTTTTTATAAGTTGAAGAGGATAGGGTGAGGAGGTTAGGATGATCCCACTAAATCAGAAAATCGAGTAATATCCAAACTGATCAGAGGCCACCTCACAATAGAAGCTTCTTCTTCTAGAATCATCGAGAAGATGCTCGTTTTTCCCATGTACGAAAATCGTCACACCCCTATAACTGAGTAGAGTGCGACGATGTCGCAGACTAGGTTTAGGACAACATGCGACGATCTAGGATCGTCGCACCCCTAGAAATGGATAGGGTGCAACAATCCTCTTTACTAGGGTTTTTACAAAGGAAAATAATATTTCATCTCTCAGGTAAAGTTCTTCTCCCTTCTTTCTTATGGAATTCAGGCCACTGATCCTTCTAAAGCCAAAGGATATGTTTACATCATTATCGGTCATAGGGGTGACAAAAATAATGTGTAATAGAGAGCCCCCCAAAGTATGAAGTTAGAACAGAGTGATAGCTGAAATACTTTGTCGAGTGTGTGTAAGGAACAAGGAACAATCGGTCGGAAACCTACCAACAAACAAGGAAATACAGTACAATAATATATCATCACTGAGGTAGGAATTTCCATACTCAGAATACAAACGATTCAAAGCATAATTGTCGACATGCAAAGATCCATGTCAAGTAAGACAGGTCATGGCCACCAAACATACACTATGGATCCACACCAATATGACTCAAATATGAACATAGCCACCAAAAATACACTGTGGATCTATGTGTTAACGAATCAAATTGAACATAGCCATGAGACATACAATGTGGATCTATGCAACAATACAATATGAATATACTCCAACAGAACCTGAATCTGTCAGAAAAGATTCAGGTTCTTCATCTCCACCACTCTATAGTACGAATCTATCCATGTGAATACATGTGCTGAAGTCGAACATGGTAGAAGCCACTTGATTACCGGTCATTAGTGTATACCATTAACAAGTGTGAGGGAAATCATCATTAATGTCAATGAATGCCAAGGTACTCTAGTACAATCCAACAAATGTGAATTAATGAGTTGAAGTCAAACATTCGGTGGAATCTCTCGATCAGGGGTCAATAATGAAAACCCATTTTCGAAAGCGAGGAAACCTGCCATTGAAGCATGCAAGTTCCAAGGTACCAATTAGTTTCTAATTCTAATTCATGGATAAAGAGTTGAAGTCGATAGGAAAAGACTTGTCATGGGAAGGCCTTAATGTATCCTCCATCAATGACATGAAACAAGTAAAAATATTTGAAGTAGATCAGAGTAACAAGTGATTAGGGAATGAATCAGGGATGGTCGATGCAATAGAAGGCTTAAGGACTGCAGAAATGGCCGACGTAATAGAAGGATTTCTGGGTTGAACTTCTCTTTGAACATATTGATGACACAACAACTGTATTGGAAACACTGACTCAACAACATGGATCACATATTGATTTGTAATCTTAGAAAGGAGCATGATCAAGAGACAAGTAGATTTTCCAACCTAGACACAAGGCGAGTGAAAGGGTGTCATGTTCAAAAGCGACTCTTCCATAGAATACAGGTTTAGATACATTTCTTTCCCAATTTTCCCCCACCATTTCTGGCGAGTACATCTTTATTTTTACACAAGCTTGAGGAGGATAACATATGCTTGAACTGTAAGGTCATCCTTTAGATGAGTCCCTCAGAGTATCTTTAACGAACCCTAGGAAGGAGTGGTTCGGTGCCATATGGGTCTTTCGATGCTTGTTTAACGAGTCCAAAGAGAGAAAAATTGGGGGTTTTTCATGTTTAGAGAGTTTGAAAAACACTTAAAGAGGACTCCAAAAGGTCCTTTTTCGTAAAGTAGTCTAATGAGACTGAAAAAGAGATAATCTACCACTCAACAGATGTTTTCTTCAAATAATTTAACGAGCATGAAAAGAAAAAGTTCCCTCGACAATCTTTTCATGTTTAGAGAGCCTGAAAAGAGCTTAAAGAGGACTCCAGGGGGTTCCTTTTTTGTATAACCTTTACGAGTTTGAAAAAGTGATAAAAGTATATCGGTTACATTCTCATGTATTTATGAACATGAGAAAGAACAAATACTAAGCTCGAGATTGTTTTCATTTTTACGCAAGCTTAAAAAAAAACAAAACTATGCTTGGGATAGATTTTATTTTTACAAAAGCTTAAAAACTAAACAAACCTATGCTTGGACCTAGTTTCATTTTAACCAGAGGAAACTATGCTTGAGGTAGGTGGTTTCATTTTTACACAAGATTGAACCAGAGAAAACTATGCTTGCGACTTCCCAATGCATAAACCAGGGATGGTTGGTACTTAGCTTGAGGAGGATAACATATGCTTGAGACTCCAGGTTCAATCCCCAGACCTCTGTTTCATTTTTTAATGATATTTACACAGAAACAAGAACTATGCTCAAAGCTGGTTTCATTTTTAACGAGTTTGAAATCAGAAAACTATGCTCAAGATTGGTTTCATTTTTTAATGAGCTTGCAATCAAAAGAGCATGCTCAAGGCTGGATTCATTTTTTAACGAGATTGAAATCAGAAAAACCCTGCTCATTGTTGGTTTCATTTTTTAATGAGCTTGAAATCATAAAAACATGATCAAATCTCTCTTCTTGATCATGGTTTCCAAGAGGACAATGCTCTAGAAGGACACCATGTCAAGGGAGAAAACTTGGTGATGGATTCCAAGATATCTTCATTTGACGGAAGAAACACACTCTGAAAGGAACACATGTCGAGGGTTGTGATAGGGGTAAGGATATTAGGCTCTAAAATCCCTATAGAAGATATCACCATGTCAACTACTAGATCTAAGTCATCAGAAGTTGAAGTCATGGGAGACAACGCCACATAATTGACCTGTGGTTCGAAGATACCATCTGCATATAAGAACCGTTTAGGGAGGTCATTGAGGTAAGTCAAGAACAACAAATGAAAGTTGATCAAAAGTCACAATCCTTACATCGTGAGGGAGATATATCACATGAAAAAGAGTGGACAATATATCTTTCATGGCATAGACATAATCTCACCCAAGGAGTAAAGCGAAATCCAAGGGATCTTGGACTACCATGATGTCAATAAAAATAGTTTTCCCTCTCAATGTTACAGGAAACTAAGGAAGGGTCCCTAAAGGTTGACTGGTTCTTCTGTTAAAAGCTAACATATTTTGAGTAACCGACGTAAGTTGAGGACAACCTAAATTTTTCCAAGCAATAGAGGAAAAAATACTAATAGACGCACCTTCATCTATCAATGTTTGAAGAATGTCCCAACCAAAAACCTGTACTGTAATCTAGAAGGGAATGTGAGAGGGAAGACGAGGTCCAGTTAGCACACCCCAATAAAAAAGGATGGCCTCATTACTTGTAGGGGGTTCCATGGGAGAAGGAGGAACAGCCCCCGACACGATAGATTCTATATCAACGAGAAAAACATGGGTAGTATCAGGTTTACTCTCTAGCAGGAGATGAGGATCGACCGATGATGAGATCAGATCGACCACTTGGGTTGCATTCTCCAAGGGGAGAATGGGGTCGACATATGGAAACAGATCGACGCTTGGGTTTCACTCTTTAATGGGATAGTGGGATCAAATGAGAATGGGACCAGATTGACCACTTTGTCAACTGGTGCAACTAAGGATGTGACCAATTTGACAACATGATCAACCAGATTGACTGACAAAGGGACTGGATTAATCATTCCATCAACTACTGAGGGGTTGAGAGAAAGATTATGGTAAGAAACTGGAAGCTGAGGCTGTGAAACAATCATGTCTTCCAGGAATTTCGAGGCTTCGTCCATACGAGGGAAAAGGTGAGTTAGATGACTCCCTTTGCATAACATGCACATGAACTTGACTTTACTTTTCTTCTTCCCAACTGTATCATGACTAGTTGACAGGAGGTCATCATCATGTTGCGCAGAGGCTGACGACGTGGACTGGCAAGGAGTTGTAGACCATGCTTCTATGACCTTGGATAGACTAGGGCAATCCTTAAGAAGATGGCTACCCTTAAAAAGCCTGCAAGGGTACTTGGGATTACGAGTTGTTTGGGTGATCTTGACACCATATACACTCCCAACATTATTATCAATAGATGTTTGTCTTCCAACATTTCTAGCTGTGGTTGGAGGCTTAGAACCTTGCTTAGTTTTCTTCTTCTTATTCTTCCTTTTCTTCTTTTTCTTATCCACCGAGTTACTAGCTTCAGATATTTCACTCAGTAAAGAATATGAAATAGAAGAAGACCTTGCAAGTGAAGAAGGCGAAGAAGATATTACTGGTGAAGAAGGTGAAGGATCAACATGAGGTTGATTTTCTCAAGGGAAGTGCTTACAACCGAAGCATTTCTTGCATTCAGGATTACCTAAGTGGAAAACAACCATACCAGTAATCAAATTGTGAGACCTGGAAGGCTCAAAGTAGCAATGTGAGAAGTACCAATGTTTCTGTAAGAAGGAAAAAAAAAGGTTCCCCTAGAGTAGGGGTTCCTTCATTGGTCATTCCAAGAACTAACGCCATTAAAACAAAAAATCCAATCTAGAGTCTGCTAGGGAAAACAAACAACACACGCTAAAAATCTAGGAAGCAAGCAAACAAACAAAGACCTTTTCACAATGAACACACTAGTTGGTGATGAAATCCAATGTCACAATAACAAAATAAGAAGGGGTTGATATAGAGCAGGTGAAAAAGTTACGTTGACGACCTTCTTAATGGACTTACGCCTTGGTGCAATCTCCCACACATAATCATGGGTATATCCTCCAAGGAGATCGAGTGAGTTTGGCCAATGTCGATTCCAAGTACTATGAATACTTGCCCCTTCACAGTCGCCTTGTGTAAAGACGCTAAAGAGATAGGCCACTAAGTTTACCAATTACAACAACGATGCCTAGGGAAATAATCGACAATCCGATCCACGCGCAAAGGCAGGGTATCTAAGCCCGAAATCAACTCGAGAAGCTCCCACACATAATCATGGGTATACCCTCAAGTGACCCCAATAATATGCGCAATATCTACACCAAGACCAACAAAGAAGGGTGAGTAACTCTGTCAGTCTTAATGCGAACTCAGTTTTGACCCTTGTGTTAGAAGGGCTTCCCAGGACAAAATGTATCAAGTGGATTTTAACTCTCCCTATCACAAGATACTATGTTTTTTTGCAGCTTTGGAAAGTTATCTTTCACACCTATTCCAAAGCTCTACAACTAATCTAATGTAGGTTTGCTACCAGA
>JASDQU010284402.1:0-14451 GCA_032191745.1 Picea mariana
TATGGTAGCTTCGGGAGGTATGAACCTCTATTCTGACCTATGACGAGATTAGAATATTCCGGAAGGAAGTAAAGAAGTAAAGGAAACCCTAGATGAGATGTCGGCTGCAGAAATATAATTAATATGAATTAATTAGTACCCAGAAGGAGAAGTCGGCCTAGGCAAGCCTACCAGATTACTAGAAATACAGGGCGCCAGTTGCTCATTATTCACATTCTCAGAATTGCAGAGAGCCAGTTGTGCGCACTGCGGTTGGTAGTTTTGTGCGCAAGTTTCTGGGTGGGACTATCTGATCAGCTTTGGTTTCTATTCTTGCTTGGCTATTGATTGCTACCGGTATTCTTCTCTGTCAAGGTGAAGGTTCTCGGAGGGTGGCTTCGACCTATGGTTGGGTGACAAGGTTATTGTCAATGGTAAAACGAGCACAATCCTTCATATTCTAACAATACACACTTGCAAACGTGAGCCAAGTCCTGCTCACTTAGTGTGTCCTTAGAGGCACAATGCCTAGGTTCAAAGCCCACGCTGTCACTTTGGCTTGAACCTCTTTTGTCTAGGCTTACTCCTAGGGAAGCCAAGGGGGGTAGACCCTAGTTTCTAGATGAGATTTACATTAAGTTCTAGGAGTTGTTTTTAATTAGTTAAGGTTTAGGGGGAGCCTAACTTATGATGCAAAAGCAACAATGTAAGATGCAAGAGTTTCTATGTCAAGGAAGCCTTTCCCTAGATCAACTAAGACTAGTGCCTACTGTTGGGCAAGGGGTCAACTAAAGTTCAGGGTGTTTAATTACAAGTAAGATTACAAAGATTACAATAGAATATTTACTCTTCAAAAATGTTAGATACAAGTTCTTACAATAAAGAATGCTAGATACAAAATAGTACAATACAACAAGCTAACCACATGTGTTTAAATGTGCAGGAAAGTAGATCCAATCAAGACGTGAGTGTTGTCAACACATTAAGCCTAAGCATGCCCCAATAACACTTACTCTATTGGACTGCTCCTCAATGGCAACATCAACACAATAAATTCTCAAGGACACTTAGAAGATTCGAAAGTTTTAAACACAAGCGTGCCACAATACTTAACACCTTTAGTTACTTTACCCACAAAGCGTTACTTGTATTATGAGATTGAAAGATTAAGTTTGCAAGTATTAAACCACAAGATAAATCAAATTAAACCAAGGTTTATTTGTTGCTTAGTGAGTTAAGGGTTTTAAGATTTGAAAAGATTTTAACTACCCTAACTAGATGTTTAACCAAAAACCTCCTCCCCCGATTGCCAAATGGCTGTTGGATGCTCAAGAAGTGAGGCAACGAGGCCTACCCTAGCTTCAAAGGTCAACCCTAAAGAACCGAGTACTCCCAGAAAGGACGTCGCACGCCGTGAGACCATCCCCAGCCTAGCACCTTCCGTTGCCTTCCTCAATCCCCGTTTTAGATGGTGAAGATGGTGGCTTAAGGTACCCTGTTAAGTCTATTAAGTTGGTATATCAATTGGTTAGACCTTTAGGTGTATTAGAGAGTGTTTTGATGACTTTTAGTTGCCTTAAATTGGTGATTTTATGCCAAAACCGGAACTTTTTGCAGCTTATAAAGACGTGTTATAAAGCATGAAAGTGAAGCACATTAACACATGTAAAACATGTAAAAGCAAGCTGAATAACGATTTAGTTCATCACCATTTATTAAACCATTAACATGAAAAACTTGTTATGAAAGAATGCTAATGAACAAGGGCAAGAACAACTTGCCAATGAAAGAAAGAAGATTTAAGTTTATCACCACTTAACCATTGATTGTTAGAGCATTGATATGGAGAGTTAAGTGTGAGAGAGAAAGCTGAAAATTTAGATACGTGCCTACACTATCAACAAGTCCAACAATACATTAACTTAAGTGATGGCAAATGGCCTTAAAGATGAAATAACATTAACGAGAAAACCACTTACTATACCATCAAAGCATTAACCATTTAGTGTGTTGGATTAGAGCATGTAAAACAAGATAGATCTTATTTGGCTTAAAACATGCAAGTAGATTATGCCCCAAGGGCTTAGGTTRAAGATTAATGTGTGAAAGAGATCTAGGTCTAGATGATTTTAACCATTAAAGCATGAAGAGATCATTAGCACATCTTTACCTTAGTCTTACGATTTTGGGGGTTTTTCTCCCAAGGTGTAGGCAATTATTAAAATTAGGAATAACTTGGAAAGAGAGAGACAACAACCAAACCACTCAATGGCACACAAGGTGGAGGCAAGCCTACCTTTATTGTGCCAAAGGAGTTGAGAGGAAAGCAAGCAACCACAACTATCAACAAGATGCTCACTAACCCCACGTCCTAGGCTTAGAAGATGATTTAAAAAATGAAAAACTTCAAAATAAACCTAACCCTAAGCTCACACGTGGGAGGTAGGCCAGACCAATTTTCCTCCCAAACTATGAGCTAGCAAGACTAACTAAAAAGTGAAGAAATTATGCACAAAGAGCTAGAAAATTGAAGAGGAAGGTTGAGATTTGTTACCCACTTGAAGAGAAGGGTCTTGGAGTGTTGTGTGGATGATTTTGGGTAGCATAACCCCCTCAACCTGTTAAGAACCTGCAAAAACCAGCAAGCTATGCTTGCTGGAAAAGCTACACACAACCAATAAAATGAAGAAAAATTTCTGTTTTTTGGGCTTAAATTTTTCTCATAAAATTTTTATGATAAAAGTTGATTAAAATGACCAATCTATGATGTTAAGCGAGCTGAAATATTATATGGAATGAATAGCAAGAAAATAATGAGTAAAGAATGAGAAAGAAGGAGTTTGAGTGTGCTTTGAGGGAGGACTCTTCCTTGAGGCAATCCCAACAAAACCCTTGAGGCAAACCTGCAAAACTTGACAAGATATGATGCATACAAGAAGACAATATGGCTGAATATGCTAACAAAATGAAATACTTGCACCCTATTAGCAAACCCACATATATAGATCAACAATAATACTAGTTGTTAGATCTACCCAAGTAAAACACTTCACCCAAGAATCTAATCTATGCAACCATGATGCCAAATTCACAATATTACTTCATGTGTAAGCAAGAAACAAGAATACTCGTTGCTCTTCCAATTTTCTCCAAAGTTTCTCCTTATTACTCAACAATAGATCTTGGAGAAATACTTGCTCCAAAACCCTAAAGAGCAAAAGAATGGATGAAAGATGGACAAGAAAGAGAGAGAGAGGTGAAAATCAAGTAGCATAACAATAGCTCAAGATATGGTGAGGAGGGAGTAAGGAAAGGGATCTATTTATACTTGGAGAGGCAAACCTACCTCTCTTGGATCAATGCCAAGTGTCCACCACCAAGCACAAGATGAGATCCCAAGAAGGGGGGCGCACCATCTAGGGTTTCAAACATAGATTGATGAGGTGAATGGGTTATGAAGTGTGGGGATCAAGCAAAGAGGGACGTGGTAGGCTAGGAAAGGCGTGCCAATAGATGGAGGGGCCCCCAACTCATTAAAAACGATTTCCCTAGGGTTTCCACATGAAGGGGGGCATAACTTTCCCTAGGGGGGTGCACCATCTAGGGTTTTGGCTAGGAAAGGAGTGAAATAAATGAGAGAAGGGGAGTGGGGCTAGGCTAGAAGGTGACGTGGAGGGTAAGGGAAGGTGTACCACATGGGAGAGGGGTCTACCACCCCTTGCAAACTTAAGTTACAACGTTTCACCAACAAGGGGGTTTGTAACTTCTCTGGGGGGCGTGAGGGTTGAAGTGGGTAAGTGGGTGAAGTGTTATTAAAAGGTTGGAAAAGGATGGGTTGGGTAGGTTTAGGTTAGGAAACATCTCTCTTGTCTTTTTCCATCTTTACATCACCCTTTCAACTCATTATTACAAAAATTACATTTTTGCTATGTCATGACCTAGTAATTAAAATTGCTGTTTTTTGACTGACTGAGACTCCTGGTGGACAATCACATAGCAAAAGTTGTCCGACTGAGCTGAAACTCGGTCCAAGGGTGTAGGGGGTCTCATTCCATTTCTTTTGAGCACAAATACCCCTATCAAAAGTCCAAGGACCTAGTTTTTACAATTTTTGCTCAAAAATAATTAATTAATTAAATAATTGAACCTCCAAACTTAGGGAAATTTAATTAAAAATTAATTAATTAAAAAAAATTACTCTAGACTCAATGGAATTCTGCGAGACTTTCTAAGATGTCTTACATGGTCATTTACATCATCCCTAAACAATAGTTACTAGAAGATAAGCCCATTAGAACACCCTTCACCACTTTGGAGGAATTATTGCAGGTGTGAGGGAAAAACTCAAGGGAAATCAATAAGGCTGAAAAGCCCAATTGATAACCTGAGGATAAAAAACCCTCGATGAAAGGAACGCTCCCAATGAACCCATCCCAAGGTAACTGACCTAACTATGACCCATGCAGACCTATTACATTATTGACCCACGTAGGGGTGCGGAAATTCCGTTTACAAGAAGAAGTGCTGGGGCCAAAAATGCCCTGTAGAACCGAATAATCTTCGACAAATGAGCATTTGATGATGCATCTCTTCATGGCACATGGAGTTGACCCCCTAGTTGGATAGGTGGTCAACAGGGTGTTTTCCCTTGCTTTGTGGGCCCATAACCTCTTCTTGATGGGATGCCTCCCTTCTTGAAGGGATGCCTCACTTGAGTAGTGTATAAATACATAGCTCAAGATCATCTCATCATATTGATTAATATTGATTGATTCTTTAGCCTACAAGCACGATTGTTTAGCCTATGGACACCATATCTTGTGTTTCTCTTGTTAATGGGTTTGCTAAGCATGATTGTTTAGCCTATGGACACCATATCTTGTGTTCTCTTCATGTTGATTTAGGGTTTTTTGGTGGTTCCATTCAATCCTTCTCTCTCCCTTGTGATCTCAATAGTGAGGAGTTTGTGACAACCATCATTGTTTTATGTAGTTAGAGCAATACAATCTTAGAATTATTGATGAAAGGACTTGGATTGCCAATAGTGGTGCATCCTTCACTATATTCTTTGGGATGGTTACGTAAGGGTGTTGGATTGATGACGATGAAGCAACTTAAGTTCAAGGCTGATATCTCTTCCAAATTCATAGATAAGTTTGAGTGCAATTTGGTGCCTTTGAGTAAATAAGTCATTGCAGGTAGTCTCTACATGTGGGACTAAGATACAATCTTCATGGGGCAAGTGAACAAGTATTGCCTTAAGAAAGATGGCAACCCTCACTTGGTTAAAGCAAATGAAGGCAAGGATAATATTTAGTTGATCTCCACAAATCAAGTAAAGTTGTTGATCAATGCAAGTTGCAAGTCTTTTTTTTGATATTAAAATAGAACAAGCATATGTAGCCAATGCAATGCCTCTTCAGACAATGGAGGAAAACAAACAATTAGATAATCTACATATGAAGTACAAAGACGTATTTCTTGTGAGAGGACATCATCAAAGCCCAAGAGGATATTGAAGTTGTATTTACAAACTAGTGAAGGAAGTAGGAAGTCAAGAAGATTTAACTAATCAACTTCATTGTACCAGTGTTGTCAAACTCTTTTCGGACTCTTGAGTCTTGTCGAGTCACCGAAAAAAAAGCCATTCCTACAGACTCTTTTGTAATATTCCTGACTCCCCAAGACTCCTATGAAACTCCTCAAGACTCGCTAGACTCAAGAGTCTTGCCTCAGACTTGGGAGTCCGATCCAGGCTCAGCTGACCCCACAAATGCACCCAAAAAAGACTGCTCGTGCGATTTGACCGAGGCAACATTGCTTTGGAGGGAATTTTAGGAAGGAAATGAGGTGTTTGAGAGGGTAGAAGTCTTTATAAATACATTTCTCCCCTCATTCTTTCTCTTTCCATTTATTTTCACGAGCCATTTCTTCCTTAGAAGAGTGTTGTGCACCGTCACTGTGAGGGGGTTGAGTTCATCATCATTTAGGAGGGAAATTGAAGGAGGCTTCATCATCATCAACCAGTTACTGTGTGGAGGCTTCAATTCATCACTTGCTGTTGTTTGAAGGAGGTCGCTGTCTGAAGAAGGTCTTAGACTCTCAGGCTCTCAGCATTCAAAGTTCAGGTAAGTGGGCAATTATTTAGTTTAGTAACTTAGTGGGCAATTATTTAGTTTAGTAACTTAGTTTTAAGTTTTTTTTAGTTTATAGTATATACTGTAAGGCCTGTAGGATGGCATCTTTTCCCACAGGCCCGTGGGAAGAGATGCTATCCTACATGCTTGTGGGCTGAGATGGTATCCTACAGGCTTGTAGGATGGCTATAAAAAATTAAAATTTAACAATAACAATTAAAATTAAAATTTGAATTTAAGAATTAAAATTTGAATTTAAGATTTAAAATTTAAAATTTTAAATGATGCCAGACCTGGAGAGTTTAGACCACCATGCTACTAACTCTGCCATACATTTTGCCAATCCAGATTCTCATCCATGGCACCTAAGCCCAAAGCTAAAAGGCCTCTTGATAAGGCACAGGAACATTGTGTTTGGGTGGTTCCAGATCATGACCATCAAGTAAAGTGCAAATACTGTCCCACTACTATGTATGGGGGCATAAACAGGTTGAAACACCACCTAGCTAGAGTTGTGTGCAAAAATGTCACTGTTTGTGATGGTTTCCCTGCAGAAGTCACAGCTGAAATGGAAGCTGTTTTGCAAGTCATCAAAGACCAAAATACTAAGAGATCTAGGACAAAGTTTGAAGTTGGAAGGATGGGTAGATCTCAGATGGCACCTCCAGTTAGTTGCTCATCAAATTCTGGAGCAAGTCTAAGTATCTCCTCTCCTTTCTTCCTTCCTTGCACAGCCCCAGGATCTCAACCAACCTTAGATAGTTATAACAAAAGGAATAGGAAAGAGGCAGATATGGTAGTCAGGAGGTTTGGTACCATGACAGCCTCTCATTTAACCTTGCAAAGTCTCTTTTTTAACAGCCCATGGTAGATGCAATTGCAAACACTGGCCCTAGATACAAAGCCTACTTTTATGGTGCACTTGGGGGGAAAGATCTAGATGAGGAGTTGGAGTGTGTGAAGGCACAATTGGAAGGCATTAAAAGCTCATGGTAGAGTGCATATTATTGGACAATTTTGTCAGATGGGTGGATCGATCAGAGGAGTAGAACCATCATCAATTTCTTGTGGCTTGCCCTAAATGAACCATGTTCCTGAAATCCATTGATGCATCCTCAAATGTAAAGGATGCAAATCTGATATATTCATTGTTGGTGGACGTTGTGGAAGAAGTTGGGGTTAAAAATGTTGTCCAAGTAATCACAGACAAAGCCGGAAAATTGCTATGCGCAAAATACCCTACTATTTTTTGGACCCCATGTGCTGCCCATTGCATATGTCTAATTTTGGTGGACATAGGGAAGTTGGAGTGGGTGCAAGATATTGTACATGAGTGCAAATGAATAACCAAGTACATTTATAACCATACTTGGGTGTTGAATGTTATAAGAGAGTTCACAGAGGGCGAGCTCAGTCGCCCCACTGTCACACGCTTTGCTACAAACTTTCTCTCCCTCCAAAGCGATGTATTTTTTGGAAAGACAGCACAAAACCAGATGCAATTGTTGTGAAAGTGTCTCTCTTTAAAGATAATTTGTTGGAGAGGGTCAACGAGGTTGTCAACATGACTGAGCCCCTTGTGAAAGTGTTGATGATGGATGGAGACAAACCTCCAATGGGATACATTTACGAGGGCATGGACGGGGTCAAAGAGGCCATCAAGACATTCTATAAGGGTGATTCATCTAAATATCTCCCTATATGGGAAATTATTGATTCCAGGTGGGACAGGCAACTACATTCACCATTACATGCAGTGGGAGCATATCTCAATCCGAACATATCCTATAATGAGGGGTCTAAAATTCAAAAAGATCCTGAGGTGATGAGAGGTGTGGTGATATTCATTGAGAGGATGTATCCGGATCAAGACACACAAGACCAAATCAATATGTAGTGAGATATGTACAAGGAATCATCTAGCATGTTTGGATTTAGCTCAACCTAACGTCTCAGGGAGAAGAAAATGGTAGGTAAAATTCAATTTGTAAATCGTTACGTTGTAATTTTGCTAGTTTTCTTTTTCATATTTGCCATTGCAAAACTTGTAATCTTTTTTTTTTATAACAACCCATTGTTGGATAGATTTTGGCTCTGAGACACCACAACTACAAGAATTCACCATCAAAATTCTGAGTCAGCCCTGCAATGCTTCAGGTTGTGAGAGCAATTGGTCACTATTTGAGCACATCCACACCAAAAAGCACAACAGATTAGAGCATGAGTGGCTAGAGAAGTTGGTCTTCATCTACTACAACCTTTGGATGCTCACAAAACAATTGCGGGCAAAGGATCTGGATCCAATTTTATTAGATAAGATTGATCTAGTCTCTGATTGGGTCTTGGAGGATGAATCTCCTGCTAATGATTTGAGTTGGCTTGATGAAGAGGCTCAGGATCTCTCTAGTGTTCCATTCTCTCAAATGGAAACACTAGATACACCTTCATCACAGTTCTTGTTTCATTCTAGCGATGCTGGCACTAGCTCCTCRAGGGGTTATTCTAGGAATTCTYGTAGTCACGTATGAGACTTGAGATTGGACTTGGAGACACTGCCTATTTTGATTTTCTAATTATGTTATGAGAATATAAGTTATGTAGTTGAATTGGGTAATATTTGTGAATTTGATCATGGAATCATCTTTCAGTTCACTATWTTCATTTTGGATATAAATATCAAGTGTCAAATGTTGTGTTATGATATTTTACGAGATGATCTTATGAATTTCTGCATAGGCTGTGGTTTTATAACTTATATGGATTGGAAATGTAATAAGTATATTTTTTGTGCTCAAAATTTACCATATTTTGAGTATTTTTTCTCTTTTCTAAGTCTGAAAAGAGTTGCTGAATCTCCTTGAGTCACCAGCGAAAAGAGTCTTAAAAGAGTCCAAGTTTGACAACATGGGTTTTAACCTCAATTGAACAATAGCAACAAATTGCTGTAAAATGAATAAAATTTGATGAGTAAGTCAGCCTAAATTATCTACAGTAAAGTGGTTCCCAATTCTTGTGTTTAGTTTTATTTTCTATTGAAGTATTTAGATTTGTGTTGCTAGGGGATGTGCCCCCGACCCTAAGAGGTGCGTCCCCRCATCTCCTCATCTTTGACACTTGTCCCCGCATCTCCCCATCTTGGAGATGCATTTCCCCATCTAGGGGGATGCATCCCCATCCTGGAGGTGCCTCTCCCCACCCCAAAAGACACGTCCTATGTCTGAGCATGGGAAGGCTCCCCCAACTAAACTTGAGGGACATCCCCTTCAAACAATCCATAATCATGATTTGTACAGTCTAATCCCATGCCTAGTATTTTCATTTTTAAGGTCTGATCCACATCCTTCATGCTTAACAATTTGATTTGCATCCTTCATGCCTAACTACTTGATTGAAGGTTTGATTTCCATTCTCCATGCTCTGTGATCTATTACATGAATTTGTCCAAGAAGTTATTCAAAGAGTGATTTTTTTACAGGGATTTATTAGTGGTGGCCAACAGTAGATATTTAAGAGCAGAACTCCTAACTTTACAGCTATAGCATTTACTCAACATTGGTTTTAACATCAATTGAACAATGGTAACAAATTTGCTGCAATGTGAATAAAATCTGATTAGTAACTTATCCTAAATTATCTACAGCAAAGTGGCCCTCAATTCTTATGTTTAGTTTTATTTCTTGCTAAAGTATTTAGAGTTGTGTTGCTAGGAGATGCGCCCCCGACTCTAGGGGATATGTCCCTGCATAACCTCATCTTGAACACTTGTCCCCACATCTCCCCATCTTGGAGATGCATCCTTGCATTGCCCCTGTCCTGGAGATGCGTCTCCCCATCCTGGAGATGCCTCTCCCCAGCCCAAAAGATGTGTCCTACATCCGGGCATTGGAAGGCTCCCCTGACAAAACTTGAGGGATATCCCTTTGAAACAATCCAAAATCTTGATTTGTACAGTCTAATCTGATGCCTAGTAGTCTCATTTTTAAGGTCTCATCCATGTTCTTCATGCTTATCTATTTGATTTCCATTCTTCATGCCTAACTTGTTTTTCCTCGGAAAACAGCACGAGAAAACCCCGGAGTACTTCCCCACTTCGTGGATGGTAAACGGGGTAAATCGCCAGCCCTGATTATGGGGCCTAACCCCAAGGGGGAACAAGAGTTTCGAACCCGTGACCTCCTCTGCTGGGGATAGCTTCACGTCTGGCTCAGAACCACTTGAGCTAACCCTTGGGGCTAACTTCATGCCTAACTATTTGATTTAAGGTCTGATATCCATTTTCCATGCTTTGTGATCTATTACATGAATTTGTCCAGGAAGTTATTCCAGGAGTCTGATTTTTTTGCAGGGATTTATTAGTGGTGGTCAGCAGTAGATATTTAAGATCAGAACTCCTCAGTTTACAGCTTTAGTTTTCAAATTTTCAGCTTTCTCAGTTTTCACTTTCAGTCTTCTTCATTTCCACATCATTAATGGAGTCATATTATTTCATGTTCTAAGTTTTTCTGATTTACATAAATTTCAGTTTTTTTTTTTCATCATATATATAGAATCTTATTTGTAAATTACGGTGATGCCTCCCTGGCACCCTGGTTTCAAAAAGAGGTGTCGTTGTCCTCATCCTTTTACCTGTTCTCATGTACCCTGGCAACTTAGCATTGGAGACATAACTTTAAGTCRATGTGTATTGGGCTTTTGAGAATAAATGTTGTTTTTACTTGCTTGCTATTTCAAGAAATATTTGATTATGTTTCTATGAATGAAGGGCCAACTATAAATGGAAGGATGATAATAAATACTAGTCACATCTCTTTTTCTCTTCTGTTCCGAGTTGTTTGAAATGGCATTACTTTGTTGTATTATTGTCAGATTGAATCTAATTCTGGCATCTTTGTGACAAACACTTGATTTGCTATGTTTGTCATTTGCTAATGAGATGTGGTTTAAAGCTCTTTCTTTTCTTCCTATGGACTGAGCAAACTCAAGCTTTTACATCTATATGCAAACAAGTTGAATGTTCCTTTTTACTCACGAATTTGTTCACTTCTTTGCAGAGGTATTTGTGCACCTTGCCCAGTTACAGTTCGCATTTCTTGCGCATGTGGAGAAACAGCATATGAGGTGAGCTTTATGTGAGTAGCTTTGAAATTTGTGCATCGTGTTGTCCCTTTCCACATATTGTCAGTGTAGTACCAAAAAATCACTTGTTTTAGGGTTGTGAAAATATATGTTAATTATGGATTTGAAAGTTTGAAACCCTCAGCTAGAGTACATGGTCAGAATAATATTTTTACTGGAAAGAAAAGTTGTAGAGATTTTCTAGGGTCTGAAGAATTTTATGGCTGAACATAAAATTCCAGTAATCAGCCATGTACAAGTTTAAGCTCTCAGAATTTGGGCAGTGGAGCACTTTAGATAGGAAACAAAGTCAGAGACAACCCTATAAAGAGCACACATAAAAAACTACTTGAAAGAAGCTGAAGTAACGTTTTGGATTCTGGAATAAGAACTAATGTCTAGCCTTACTGCAGACCGTGTCACTCAAGCTTAGTGGGGTAGTCAGAAAATGCCAATATTGTCCAGAAGGATGGAAAATAAATATCAATAAATGTAAAAGATACAAGGAATGGGAAAATGTTGACATAATTTTAAGTTTGACATGTATTGAAACATTGGGGACCTTCTCTTTAAACTCAAAGAAGAAATATTTGTCATTTTGTCATAATAAATGAAGATAACATTGCATAACCTTACAATGAAGTCATGCGTGGAGGCTATACATCATCAAAAGATATAGATGATGCACCAACTCAACCAGATTTCATATTTCAAATGGATTGGATCTTGCAACTGTTAAAATGTTTATAGTGAGGACAAGTTCTCTATGTAGTGAGAACACAAAAGCAAGTTTAAGTTATCCCAATGAAAGAATAAGTCCCAGCCATTGATCTAGAGATCAAGATCTAATGGCTGGGATCGATTTGCTAGCACTTACATGGATCTCCAAGAGACTTATAAGGAGTAAGTCAATACACTCTAAAGTGAGAGAAACTCGAGCTAGACAAGGTTTAGACTAGCTGAGCTCAGTCGAAGGGAGGAAGCCATACCTCTGTACGACACCGTATGGTCAAATCTGTAGGAACCTGATACAGCCTGGCTAGGGCTGATTAGATCCAGCCAAGCCGTGAATTAGAGAGGCCGAGTCAAGGCCAGTTTCCCTTGCCCAAGAAGGGGCGAATATACCTATCCTTCTCAGAGCCATAAAGATCTAGAAGGAAGCCGATCCGTACAGCAGAAGCAGTACCAGATTCGTACAGCCAAGAAGGGTTGTAAGATGTCTCTACTTGTATTGTATATTTCTCAGAAATAAATAAAAGAAGAAAATCTTTTCAGTTTTCCTTTATTGGGTGGTTGTTCTTTTATTAAGATCCAAATCTGTGTGTTTTATTTCATATTTTTTTACAATAAAATGCCAATATTGTCCAGAAGGATGGAAAATAAATATCAATAAATGTAAAAGATACAAGGAATGGGAAAACATTGACACAATTTTAGGTTTGACATGTATGGAAACATTGGGGACCTTGTCTTTAAACTCGAAGAAGAAATATTTGTCGTTTTGTCATAATAAATGAAGATAACATTGCATAACCTTACAATGAAGTCATGCGTCGAGGCTATACATCATCAAAAGATATAGATGATGCACCAACTCAACCAGATTTCATATTTCAAATGGAGTGGATCTTGCGACAAGAAAAGGAGCAAATTTACAAGACTAAGGTATAAAAATTTGACAAAGTTCTTTTAGATAAGATAAGATAATTTAACATGGAAAAAACCAAAATCAAACCTTGCTTACCAAAGTCAAATGATTAAATGAAAAGAAATATCAATTCCAAAAATGGAAAAGCAATTTGTCAATAAAGAAACATCCATATACTTAGTTGAATTTAAAAATCAATTTGTTGCTATTGTAGATATAAATACACAACTTAAGGTTAATCATGAGTATCCTAAAGTAGAGGCCAAAAAATAATAATTTTCCAATAAAGCCTAATGATCATCCTAATCACAAGAGCCATTGCTATGATTAGTGAACTTAACAACACTACTCTGTATAAAAAGGACACTTTGTTTATGTTCCAAAAGATGAGAACTCCAATACAATTTCTTTTKGACTCCATACTTGGAGTCGTAAAAGAGAAGTTCCATTCTAGAATGTTATCAACAAATATTCCAGGACGGATCGATGCTTCTACAACGTGTCAATATTATTTGGAGCTTCCACGATCTTTTCATATTGTTTCCTCTTGTGCTTCAAGGACAAAGCCTTCCTAGAGAGGGCAGCATGTAATATACTTAATTATTATTATTTATATTAATACTTATTATGTAGGGTCATGTCCTTTAGAATAATCATGTCCCATATGTCATATAAATATGCTGGTCTTCTTGACTACATATCATCATTCCTTGTATCTTTAACATTATTTTATATTTATTTTCATTCCTTTGGACTAAATGGGTTTGTCCATTTACCCATGAGTGCTTATGGAACACTGTGATTATTGCAAGGTACATAAAAGATTGTCCTTGTGAACGAGGGAAAACAGAAAATCCCAAAGCATACATACCTCATCCATCCACATGGAACATAAAACAGACAAAGAACTGACCTCATGATTGAAAATAGACCTGCATTGGATCTTCCGGAGGGTAAGTATAACAAACATCCTTGGGCAATGCCAAATCCTAATAAAAGATGTACGAACCAAATAATTGCAATCACCCAAAAGGGCCATGTTATCCCCATTTTGTGGATAACTAAGGAGATTATGTCTCGAGGCCCTCAGGTTGCAGAGATGGAGTGTCGAGAGACTACATGACCAACACTATCTTTTTGCACAGATGGAGACCCTTCTCACCACCACAGAGGTCGTAGATTTTCAGGTGGCATTCACCACACCAACTGGTTTCCGGAAGGCAATAGGCCTTGCTCCATGAGGTACAAGTCAGCATTATGGTGAGCATCATTTCAATATTTGAAGCATTTAAGTATATTGTCTCTTAGGCTGCTTTAGATTTCATGGCTTGGAAATTATGCCTTTTGCCATGCTTCACCTTGGTGGTTGACATTGTGCCCTAGTAAGTGGTCTTCCTTGGGGATGGGTTTGATACTAGGAGCTCCCTTGAAGAGCCATCTTATCATTCCCGACCATACTTATCACTTTCCATCACTATTCCTCCCCATTTCCTTATCTCTTGGGATTTTAGGGTGTATTGACCTAAGAAGGGGTTGTCCCTCATTCTATGGGAAGAAGGGGCTGAAGGCCTA
>JASDQU010284403.1:0-14511 GCA_032191745.1 Picea mariana
TCCATGGTTATCTCTTTCTGTTATTTTCTGCATACACACATATAAACACATCTAAAAGGTAGATCAACAAAGTGTTTGATGAAATACCTCACTCAGAAAAAGTTTTAAAAAGACACCAAAACAGTGATGATCCTTGCATAATGGCTTGGGATCATTACATAGGGTTATAACAATGGCTTCACCTGGGGATGGAAACTATTTTGGGAGGTGTCAAGAACCACTGAACTATGAATATGCAGACCGGGGCTTTATTCATTGGGCCAATCCCAAAATCTTATTCTACAACCTGTACCTATTTTGATCTTTGCAACTGAAAACCAAATCAAAATGAGCACTGCTAAAAATAGATGCTCAAAATGTTGAGGTTATTCATGCTCTCCTACTGACCCTATACTGCTGAAAATCATGCTAAATCAAATAATACAAAAATTCCAATGAAGCCAATCAAGTAGCTGTTGAGACCAGTGGACTACTTGACTACAAGTTAGCGCAGTCAAAAAGGAAGCCTGACCTTTTTCCCATAGATTCAAAACTGAAAAGTGTAATGGCCGCTGCTGAAAACATGATTGATATTTACAACAGAGACCTCAAAAATTCTGAAGGACCAAAGTAATGCCAGGGATAGATTAGGGCTCTCTAGTGAAAAATTTCTCCATATAGGTGGCTATAGGATTAAGGTAGAAATGACCTGTTCCTTGATATTCAAACTTAACCAACTCAACTTCATGATTTGATTCTATGGTTGTGCTATTTGCATCCTCTTTCACTTCCTGACATGGCTGCAAATGTTCTGGTTGGTTATGAAATGATGCTTCTGCTGAACACATCCCTATAGTTGACTGCCTGATCATGTCAATATTATAACATCCTTTCAGCCTATAGCTGGATGATGGAAAATGGCTTTGATGACACAAGTCATCCAATACATCAGCTATAGGGTCATAAAATGCTTTAGATAATGGTGCCATTGGCTCTATTGGTACTTCATGGCTTACATTGTGACTTTCAACTAGAATCTAACCAAAATTCCCCCTCAAAATTTGAAATGAATTAAAGCACAGGGGCAATGAATCAAGATGGGCTAGCTCATCACTTGTATCAGGCTGCATGATTTCATCTGAGGTTTGACCTTCAAAAAGGCTCAAGGGATGCACTTTTGGATCAGCTTCCATATCAACAATAGCATCTTCAACTGATTGATCAGAGAATTTTCTGTCTTCATTATTTACAACTGGCCTAGAGTTTCTTTTCAGAAATTGAAAAGATGAGAAACATAAGGGAGAAGTGTTTCCACTTACTCTGAGATTTTCTACACTTTGATCATTGCTTTCATAATTTCCATGTATAGATTGATTGCCCTGTTGGGATTGAAAATGATCTTCTTCCTCCCAATTATATGTGGTTGATTTCTTTGAACAATCCACCTCTATTTCAGCCTCATGATCATCATCATATTGATCACACTTGGGTAGATTACCAAGTAAGAAATTTCATCCAACATGCACATCATATCAGCTGGTTGTTCCTCTGTAAGTTGAGATGGAACTTCATCTTTGACTATGTTGTAAATTGAATACAAGAAAGAATCATTATCCAATCCATGGTACCAAGGATGAGCAACAAAATGTTTGGGAACAATGACCTTTTCTTTCTCTGAAATCAATGGAACATGATGTCTTTGGACAACAAGCTCATATTTCCTACTGATCCTCTGCATCATCTCTTCCATGGAACTAGCCAAAATGTCCAGTTTAGCTTCTGATGACTTCAGTTGCTCCTTTTCTTTGTTCTTTACCTTTAACCTTTTGATCAACAAGTTGGCCTCCACATCAACTACAATGTTCTGCATTTCTTCAAGGCTTGCAGTGTTCCTTTCTCTTAATTGGAATGCCATCTCAGGATTGAAGGCATCTTGGAAATGCAAGTGGGATGATGTTGGGGGTGGCCTTATATCAACAATAATTGCATGATATACCGTATTGAACCTTGCTTAAAACTATTGTACTGTTTCCCCTGGTTGTCTTTTCAAATGGTCATACTCTTCTAGGATGAGAAAAAAATTTCTCATGATCACCCATCGATCTAAGAAAACTTGCACAAACTGATGGAAATTGTTAATGCTTGCAACAGGGATATTTTTAAACCAACTCTTAACTTTACCTTGCAAAGACAGGGAAAACATCCTTATATATACATCATAATCTTCAACCTCATAAAGGTCAAGGAAATCTTCCAACCTATGGATGTGTTTTTCAGCAGTAATATTGGCATCCTCTCCATCAAACCTGGGTATATTATTGGTGTAATTTGCAGGGAGGTCATGGAGGATAGGAGGAAAATATAGGGGTTTTTCTCTGTCTAGGATTTTGGCAGGTACAGGAGGTGAAGCAAGAGGCTTACAACCATCCAGATCTTTAGCAAGAGTAGGAGATAAAGCAGGAGGCTTATGTCTCACTAAGACTTCTACAGGTGCATCTGGGATCTGCACAGGTGTATGAGTATGTACATAATCTACAATTGGGGATCTGATCTCTTGAGGCTCATCAATCAACAGGTGGTCAATGTAATCTTCAAAAA
Organism: Picea mariana; assembly: GCA_032191745.1. Classification (NCBI taxonomy): domain Eukaryota; kingdom Viridiplantae; phylum Streptophyta; class Pinopsida; order Pinales; family Pinaceae; genus Picea; species Picea mariana. The sequence continues at coordinate 2,578 of JASDQU010284403.1, forward strand.
TATACTTTTGATCAGGCTTAGAATAAGACAAAAGATAATTGCAGATAAAACCAAATATGTCTTGAATGCAATTTGAGCTTGAGTACCTGGTCTTTCTAGGCTGCTTGGCCATGCTTTAGGTTCTTCCTCCAGTGGAGTCTTTGATTTGGCACTGTTTGGAGATAATTGGAGTCACCAAGTGAATGATCTCATCCTTCTTGTGTCTGGAAACTGTCCACCATCAATGATCAGATCTGGAGCTTTGAAGTGTACTACTGGGGAAAGTTCCCCAATATGGTCACCATTCTGTTAGCACTCTGTAATTTGCCCAAGGTTGTGGAGGCAGTCACAGAGGCAACATCAAAACTGCTTTGAGTCAAGGATATATCCCTCCAAGACTCAAAGAGGGATCTCTCTATCAAATTTATCTTTGTTAGAGATTTGATCTTAGGCTAGCTATGTAGCATAGGATATGTACTTGGAGTTTTCTGGTTGAGACAACCAAAGAAGACCATTGGGCTATGGGGTCTATGACAAGTTTGAAATTAAACACAGGTCTATAAGGTATTTCCACAGGGAAAGGCAATGCATACATTGGATCCTATAGAAATAAAATGATGTAGAAAAGGAATAGACGAGATAATCAACTACAACAAAAAAGCATTCAAGAATTTCTTCATTGTAGTATTAGAGGGAAAACATTTAGATTTTTAAAAGCTCGACACAGAGTATAGTGGATAAATTCTATGCTAAATATACCTATAAAAATCAGAAAGGGAATAACATAATTATAAATGAGAAGGATCATATTCAACGAAGAGATGAAACTTCACCAACGTTAACACGCAGGAATCCTGTGCAAAAGTCCATTTATTTCTCGTTGGTCTGACAAAATATTACAGAGAATAGCCTTCTGGGTGCAATAATCAACCCCTTTTACATTAAAATCATCTAAATAAAGAGGGGATATCCCCCAACAAGTTGTGTAAGTCGAGTTTAACTGCCTTGGCCAAAAATAGCCACAAATCCCCAAAAATCTGGAACTATTTGCCATGAAAGGCGGGCTGAATTTCTGCGAAAAAGAGGTCCACTCAAACATCTATTTCTCTTTAATTATGACACCTAGGAAAAACCTGAAGGGTTTTATTGTATATCGGAATGTGATGGATAAAAACCTTCTTTGGTTTCGCCAAATTCACCTCCATCTCGCCATAACAGCTCCCGTAAAATCAGGACTATAATAGAAAATTGAAAAAATGGAAAAAACAGCCTTGAATATGGCTTTGATTCTCCCTTCTCATGGCACATGTGAAACAACTGAGAGAGGTTTTTATTCTTCATCTTGTTGTAGAGAAAAACCTCTCCCATTTTTTTCAAAATTCGATTTATTCTTCCCAGAATTCGTTTTGCAAGTTAGCTAGTCAAATCGCTGTGAAAGTGGTTTTTACGGGGGAATAGTGGTATTCCAGACTCCCCCTGAGGTGGTAAGAGGTTTTAGGGGGGGGGGTCCGCTGGATTGTGGAGATGACACCTGTCCGGGGGAGGTTTTATAAACTACTTCATTCCGAACCACCCCCCTCTCGTTAAACTTCGGATGGTGAGGGGGGGTCCAGAATTTTTAATATCTGTTGATTTTTTTTATTTGGGGTGTGATGTGATGAAGGTACAGGTGGGTAGACTTAGGGTATTGTTTTTATTTTTTTTACTTTTTGTTTAATATTTTTTTATTTGGTTTAATTTTTTGTTTTATTGTTTTATGTTTATTATATGTTTTGTTTTGTTTTGTTTTATATTTTATATGTTTTATATTGTTTTTATTATTATGTGTGGTTTGTTTGTATTTTTTTTATATTGTTTATTAATTTGTTTTTTTTTAATCTATTTAAGTTTGGTTTATTTGAATGTTTATATTATGTTTTTTAATTATTTATTTAATCTTCAATTAATAAAAAACTAACCTAGTTACTAAACTAACTTAACTATTAATTAATTAATTGATTAATGAATTAATTATTAACTAGTTTAGCCTAGTTTAACTACACTAATTTTATTGCTATCCTTATTAATCTATTATTATTTTATCCTAAGTTTAGTTTACACATAGATGGGTGGTCGAGCGGGATGTAGTCGACTGGACAAAAGGACAAGGGAGTGAGGGCCCAGCGTGGATGAAGGATGTAGAATGGAGTGGAGGAGGTATGATGTAATGGATGGATGAAATGTTGGGATAGGGCCCGCCGGAATAAACCACCTCATTCCGGACCCCCCCCCCCACCATTAAAGGTAGAATGGTCTAGGGGGTCTGGAATCACCTGTAGACCATCCAATTGTGTGTTGTCATGATGACCCTAGATCTGTGCACACTTGTTAGTCACCATTTTGGACCCCCCCCCCCCACCATTAAAAGAAGAACAATAGAGGGGGTCCGGAATCCATTGTCAGTCGTTGATATACGCGCCACTAGAGTGGTTGTCAATCTAAGCACGTTCTTTATTCTCTAAGCGTGAATGCAGCATATGAGGCAAAACTTAGGATTAATGACCTTTTTGAGGGTTTGGTGTGATGCTTCCCTTGCTTTTGTCACCATGGGGTTAAGAAAAACCATTCAGCGTCAAAAATCATGAATTAAAATTTTCTTTTCCTTTCCTTGAAACTAATTTGTAGAAATGAAATATTATTTGCAAGCCAAAATACACCCAGAGTGAAAAATCTCCAGTCACCAAATGATACTATGAATTATAGGGTTATAACAGAGTGGACACAATAGCTTTCATGGCATAGACATAATCTCGCCCAAGGAGTAAAGAGAAATCCAAGGGGTCTCAGACTACCATGACATCCATAAAGACAGTTTTCCCTCCCAAAGTTACGGGAAACTGAGAAAGGGTCCCTAAGGTTGACTAGTTCTTTTGTTAAAGGATAACAGATTATGTGTAACTAGCGCAATCTACGGACAACCCAAAGCATACCAAGCAATAGAAGACAAAATACTAACGGACGCACCTTCATCTATCAGCGTTTGAGGAACGTCCCTACCACAGATATGTATTGTAATGTGGAAAGGAATGTGAGAGAAAAGATGAGGTCTAGTTTGCACACCCCAATAAAAAAGGATGGTCTCATTACTTAGAGGGGGTTTCATGGTAGAAGTCGAAATTCCCCCCAACACAGTAGATTCTGTATCAATGAGAAAAATCTGGGCAGTATCGAGTTTACTCTCTAGAGGAAGAGTAGGATCAACCAATGGCAGACTTGGATCGACCAATGGTGAACTTGGATCGATCACTTTGGCACTCTTCAGAGGAAGAGTGGGATTGACTGATGATGTAACCAGAGCAACCACTTTGGCACTCTTTGGATGAAGGGTGGGTCTGACCGAGGAAGAGGCTGGATTAGTCACTTTGGCACTCATCAAGGGAAGAGTGGGATCGACCGATGACAGAACCAGATCGACCACTTGGGTTTCATTCTCTAAGGGGAGAATGGGGTCAACAGGTGGAAACAGATCGACCACTTTAGAGTCACTCTCTAATGGGAGAGTGGGATCGACCAAGGATAAAAACGGATCGACAACTTGGGTTACACTCTTTTGATGAAGAGTGGGGCTGATCGATGATGGAACTGGATCAACTACTTTGGTTTGTGGTTCAATCAAGGAAGAAACTAGATTGACCATATGATCAACTGCACTAACCGAGGATGGAACCAGATTGACCAGTCCATCAACTAACAATGGGTAAGGGGAAATCTTATGATAACCTTTTGGAAGTTGATTTTTTCTTAAAAGAGAAGAAGCCTCATCCATACAAGGAAAAAGGTGAGAGTAATGATCACCCTTGCATAACATGCAAGGAAAATTGATAGTTGTCTTCTTCTTACCAGCCTTAATGTCACTAGTTGATGGGGAATCATCATCATGACTGGTAGAGGCTGATGACATGGAAGAACACATTTCTAAGACCTTGATAAGACCGGAGCAATCCCTCAGAAAGTGGTCACCCTTACAAAGGCTGCAAGGGAATTTGGGTTTCAGATTCTTCGTTTTAATCTTGTGGACCTCATAAACACTCCCAATGCTATTAATAGTAGCTGGTTTCTTGGATCCAACATCGGATGTTGTTGGGGCCTTAGTCATTTTTGGGTTCTTCTTCTTCTTCTCTTTCCGTTTTTTCTTTTTCTGATCAACCTGGCTACTTGCTTTAGAGCTTTTTCTAGGCGAAGAAGGAGAAATGGAAGAAGACTTAATGGGCAAAGAAGATGAAAATTCGACATGAGTTTGATGTGTGGGTGGTGTACTAACATCTAAAGTATTAGGTGTAGTTGAAACATTGGGAGGATTTGAGATCACCGGAGTGGGGAATAACCAAACTGGTAATCTGGTGGTGAGTCCTGGAAGACTCAGTGTGGCAGCATATGGAGGACCAAAGTTTCCAAAAGAAGGAAAGGTGTAAGGTTCCTTGGGACAAGGGGTTCCTCCATTGGTACTCTTAGGGTTCGATGCCATTAACACTAACTCAACCTAAGGTCTACTAAGTAATACGACTAACACACACTATGAATCTGAGAAGCAATCAATCAAACAAACCTTCCCACGATGAAACCACTAGTTGGTGATGAAATCCAACATCACAATATCAAAATAGGAAGGGGCAGGGATAGAGTAGGTGGATTAGTTACGTTGGTGACCTACTTAATTGACTTATGCCTTGGTGCAATCTTCCACATAGTAATTGTGGATTTACCCTCCAAGGAGCCTGAGTGAGTTTGACCAACATCTGTTCCAGGTATAGTGAGACTTCCCTTCACCTTCACTTTGTGTAAGACCCTAAAGATTGTGGCTACTAATGTCACCAACTTGCAGTAAGCCCCTGGGTGGGTACAGTTGATAGTCCAGTCCGAACGTAAGGGCAGGGTATCTAGCCTGAAATCAACTTGAAAGGATTCCACTCAACATTGTGGGTATACCTTCAAGCGACCCCCATAAAACAATCCGACTACTACAATAAGTCAAACCACAGAGGGATAATCTCTATAGCTCTCCCGAGTGAGACCTCTTGCGTAACCCCTGTGTGAGAGGGGGATCCTAGAAATCCTTTACGACAATTGGATTTCACTCTCCCTACTGCAAGATACTAAGTTTGTTTGATATCTTTTGAAAGTTATCCTTTCAACCTATTCCAAATCCCTACACCTTAAACTAATGTAGGTTTGCTAACAAAGATGTAAAATGTATGATAAATTTTAGTTAAGTGTTGACTTTAGTGGTTATTTTTTACTCAAAGGTGTATGAGAGTGAATACTAATGATATTATGACTCATTTCCCAAAACATGCACAAGAAATGATAAGCAGTCTTTTCTTTCCATGAATGTCTAATTAAGGAAAGGAGAAGGATTTTCCTTTCACTATCAAACACCAAGATGAAATGACCTCATGCAAAAGTCCTCAATAAGGAATCCAAATACAATGCTAAAAATGTTTATATGTGACTGATAACCATTAGATGTAAATCTCCCTATGCTAATCAGACTGCAAGATCTGTGAGATTAAAACAACTGGAAGCAAACTCCACATAAACAAAAACACACCCTTGTTGCGATCAAACAAGAGAAAGAAAACCAAAAACTCAATAATAAGGAGAAAGAGATTGGACAAGATGACTCAAAGATTAGAAAGAAAAGTAGAAAAGACCTTTGAAACCCCTTACAAACTTTTCACTCATTCAGACAAAAGAGAAGAAAATGACAAATTGCCTCCAAATCGTGAAGGACAAATTGCAAAGTAAGGATGAATGTCAGAAAATCCAAACAAAAGAAGATGAATCCTTAGAAAATAAGGTATTGAAGGCCAATAGGAAGAAGAATTGAAGCACCAAGAAGCTGAGCAAGGGAAAAAATAGAGACTTGACTTCAGAAAAGAAAATCTAGAAGGTTTTTTTGCAGAGGAAAGGTTGGTATTGGGCTCTACACCATAGCTGGCGTTGGGCTCTGTGGCAGCCTTTCCTCTGCAAAAAAACCTCTCACAACCCAACTATGGTGCAACCTATGAGAATCAGGCATTATCGCACCCTAGACATAGTGCAGCATGTGAAAATCATCTTTAATAGGGTTTTCATAAAGGAAAATGCAACTTCTTTTCTCAGGAAAAGTTCTTCTCCCTTCTTTCTTCAGGAACTCAAGCCACTGACCCCTCTGAAGACTACAAACAGGTTTACAACATTAATGGTCATAGGGATGAGGAAAATAATGTGTAACAGTTGTTGACATTCCATCATAATGGGATGTGAGGAATACAGAGGGGATTTTCATTATTAGGGCATGAAATCATCAAATGTGGTCCACTTGTGACTGGGGCTTCTTTCGAGGTAGTGGGAGCAGAGTCAAGGGTGTGTTGTATTGACAACTATGCATTTGTAGAATAACTTCTTCCTCACTAGTGAGGAGGATAGTGCGATCTGTAGAAGTACCCGGGTTGGGATATTGTCCCATCTATGGTGGGGCAGGATGCATATCCTGTTGGGTGTTCATAACACCTTGGTGTAGAATGGCGTTTTGCAGCATGGCTGGGGGTGGTTGCTGCACATATTGTTGCGGGGCCTGCTGAGGGGTAGGCAGTGCTAGGGAACGTGGTCCATTTCTAGATTCTTTCATCTATTTAAATTAAGCGATTTGAGGGAAATGGTGATTATAATGGTTGTACTCACCGCAATGGGCACATGTTGTAGGAAAATCTCCCCGCGGATAGGTAGACCTCCTCTTGAGAGATAGACTCTTAACTCTAAGACAAAAGGTTCTTAACATGGACATTGACTTCCTTTTAGATCTAATCAAGCTGATGAACAAAAGCAAAGAAGGAAAGCATGTACCTTATGAACGTCATTTTTCCCTGCAAGTTCCAGGATGTTCTTCGATCTTGAGCTCCTTGGTATATCCTACAAGACAAACAAAAGTACAAACAACTTCCTACTCTACTGATATTAGCTAAAACATAGATCCATCTACTTTAGACAAAATTATATGGAACAAGTACAAGTTTGAAAGAAACAGGCCAAGCATTGACTATATTGATGAGAACAAAGTGTTACTTATAGCCATGGATGTAGTGCAACAGCTTAACCAAGCTCTCCTTGTCCAAAACCTTGCTTAAACAGTCCACACACATAATGTTGATGCTCCAAATGACATCTTCCTCATGAGATCATAAGTTAGATGCTTCACAATTCTTTCCATCTCCTTTCAATACCACTCATGAGATCATAAGTTTGGTATAATTCTCAATATCCATCCCCCCTTCCTCCATGGAAATCCCTCATTATATAGGATTTGGAGGATTAACCACCATGGAGAGGATCTCTCATCAGATCCACTAAGAAAGGGATCTCTAAGATATTTAGGGAGAAAATATATCTTAAGAATTTTGGGGAGGAAATATCTCTCAAGGATTTTAGGGAGGAAATATTTCAACCATCCATGAGATCCTCCACCTTCCCTAAAAAATAGGAAACCAAATGTGAGGTGGATTCTCACACTTAATTACTTTCTTTTCTTGAATAATAATAATAATTCACGTGCACTTGATTCTCACACTTTATCAATTTCTTTTCCATGAACATTAATAATAATTCATGTGTACTTGGTATTTTGGCCTTCATGTAATATATCCCTCCTCCACATTGACTAGGGATTGTGAAATAGGTTATTCCATGGTGTTAAGGTGTATGATACACTTATATGACACTTTATGACACTTAGGGCGAGGTACCTAGGTGTGCAAATTTCATGTGTAACAACACAAGGGAAGTTTTTCTGAAGATTGTTGTTATTCTTCCCTTGGCATTTTTTATTATTTCCCCCTTGGGGGTTTTTGTTCCTCTAATTCTAGTTTCCCCCGACAGGTTCATTCTATTGGGGGTGACTCCCTCCTAGTCTTGAATTATTGTTGTTTCGGTTTTTTCCTTTATTTTTGGCATTATTCGACTGATGGGTCGGAGTCGCCGTATTCAGTTGTTCAAAATTGTGGACTTACTGAATGGGAGAGGGATGAACAAATTTAACCAAAACATGTGTTTTTCCTTGTAGAGAAGCAATGGTCTAGGGAGGACCAGGAAATGGGAAGTATGGGTTATGTTGTGGCAATGATCCATAAGGTACATAGGAAGGCATGGCACTTTCACTTGTGCTTAGGGTGTAAGCAGAGGTGGAAGTGTTTCCAGAACTAGGTTGAATAGGCGGGCATGCCATGGGTGTCGACGGGGGTCTACTTATGGGTGGAGGGAGGGAAACAGGGTATGGTTGTTGATAAGGGGGTCCTCCATATACCGACAGATATTGAGGTGTTCCATACATAGGTGGTTGTTGGAGGTGTGGATTGTGGTTTGTATTAGTACCAATCAATCCATCTGCGGAGTGAGACATCCTAGGTTTGTCCTGGATGAATGGAATGAGTCTCGGGGTGTCAGGTAGTACCATATATAAGTACCCTGATTGTGAATAAAAGAGTTCGAACTATTGAGCCTTGTTGATGGCTTCTTCTTCAGACTGGGGGAAGGTGGTAGCCACATCCTTGGTAATAAGGGAAATAAGTGATTTGAGAAACCAATTAAGGAATTGTTGCTTGGTGGCTTCAACTTTGCATAGAGTACATCACCGATGCCATTCGTGAATGTGGTCAACAATGTGTGTGGTGGAGGTTTGTTTAAATTTTGAGATCCATTCGAGACCATTCTCATGACGGATTGGGAGTTGAAAGAAGGTAAAAAATGCTTTGGCCAAAGATTCAAAGGTCACGTGGGACCTAGAAATTTATCTACATACCACTTAGTTGATGGGCCAGTGAGTGTGCGTTGAAATAATCTCAAGTGGACAGAGTCGTCCATGATTTTGTTTGAAGAGAACCATAAGTGGAAGGTCATGATATGGTTGGTCGGGTCATCTCCCAATTTTCCTTCAAACTTGGGAATGTCTGAAGGTAGTTTGGTAGGCATTGGGGGCCATGTGAGGTCATGCAATATAGGATCATTGGTGAGCTTAGTCAGATCTGGTATGTTGAGGGAAGCCAGGTATGGCATCTGGGGTGGCGGTGGAGGGTTAATTCCCGTCATGGTGAGAATGGTTTGTGTAGCTAACCCTTGAGGAGGGTTAGTTCTATCCATGGTGTGAGGGTTGTGTGTCCTTGACCTATGAGGGGGGTTAGGTGGGGTGGTACTTCCCCCTTGGGAAAAATTTTTCCCTAGACTTCCATGTAAAGGAGAGTGAGCAGATGATTGACCTTGGGAAGTGGACCCAAGTAAAGTGGAACCAAGAAAAGTGGATCCCAAGACAGTAGTACTCACAGGGGTGTGAGAAGGTGGAGCCAATGAGTTGGCAAGACTATGAACTCATCCTAGAATAGGAGGGATATTTAGAAATCATCTTGAACGACGAGGATTATGTGGGTCCCCTATGATGTCTAACTAGAAAAGTGGATGTGTGCAAAATGGTGATGAGAGAAATAAATAAGCAAGATTCTTTGCTACAATTTTTTTGAACCTTCACAATATATCTCACAATCACATGTAATCATGAGAGAAATACATAAATAAATTGATAAAGAAGCATCCATGTGGATAGGTGGATTTTTTCCACGTGGGAGAACAAAGAAAACAAATGCTCGTGTCCTAAAATGTGTAACGTCCTTCCTCTCAAATAGCACTGGACCTTCCAATAGCACTTAACAGTGGGGTCTAAAGCCACCAGAAGAGGAACTAATGAAGGATGAAACAATCCGTTATAATGAGGGGTAGAGGGTGCATATCCCGAAAGAGCTAGCGATATTTTCCAATAGCCACACAAAATCTGATCATGGTGCAATTGCAGCTCATAATTTCCACCTAGGTAGATGTCCTAAATAATTTGGTCCCTAGGTACCTTGGTTAAAGTGCAACATTTAGATTTTTGGCCTAATAAATGGATCACTGGCTGGATCCTGTTCATGAGGTTGGTGCCTAAAGGGGGGATAGAAAAAACAACCAGACCTTGGCCTTTGACCCTTCACAGGTATCTCCCTACCTTATGGTGTTAGGAACACTTGACTTGGGGAATTTTAAAGTTCCTTATTTGACAACTTCTACTATTTTGAATATGTGAGAACCAGATAACGAGGAGTTATTTGGATGCCTATCCCCGAGATCATACCTAGACTAAAAAATTTCTTTTGGCACCTCTTTTGGAGGAAAACTTAGTGATTTTTTAGAAAAAATTTAGATGTGGTTGTTTGAGAGATTGGGGGTGTGAACCGATCTCATTGAAATTAAATGGGAGTGGATAGTTTCATCAAGAAAAGGGTGGGGCGTTTTGGAATCCCTTTGGAGGAAAATTACTTCAACCTCCACGATTCGAGTTGAAATCTGTGTGAGTGAGTAGTGACTTTGTGTGTGAACAAGTGAACGTGTGCCAAATTTTTAATAAGTTAGGTGTCACCTTGCAGCATGTGGACTTTGTGTGGTCCTTACAAGTCTTGATTACCTAATTTACTAGATGCCATTGGTACAACCTTGTGGAATTTTAAATCCCCTAAAGAACTAGCATGTGAACATGTGGGTCGTTACCAATCCTTTAACTCCCTAGTGTGATTTAATCTAAGAAAGATTCAACAACTATCCTAGATTGTGGACATGTGGGCATGTATGGGTCCACTACAAAACCTTTAAACTTCCCTAATGATGTAATCTAAGAAAGTAGCTTCAAAACTATCCTATATTTGTAGCATGTGGGCATGTATGGGCCCTTACAAATTTAAGATGTGTTTGAAAATAAACTAAGAGGAGTCTTGAGGGGGTTGTTTTCCTCTCGTAAAGATTTTGTCTTTTGAGGGAGATGAAATTTTCCCTCAATCATTTTTATGATTCTCAAGATCACTTTATGGAACGAGAGAATATCATACTCTACAATTGAAGTTTAATTTCTAGTCCCAATGCAAGTGTGATTATATGTGATATAGAATGATTCCAACTTAAATTTAATCAAAGAAAGCCATCCATGTGGCAAAATGAAAGAAAAAAGAGGATAAATATAGATTTTAACCCACTAAGTACCTATGTTTTGACTAACCCTTCATGTGGAGAGGGAATCTAAGTGTGGTGCATATTACAATTTGCATAGAATCAAACTTAAGAAGGCTACGGGCCTTCAAAAGATCACAAAAACCCTTACAATGTATGATTTTCTGGACAGATGCATGGGTCTCAGAGTAGACAGAGGCGCATTGGGCACCAATGCACAAATCTAAAATGACCTTCTGACGCAGGTTCACAAAATGCGCTGAGAAACATAGTGAGTTTGGTGCATGTGCTCAAAAAATGGACCCATGGGTCAAAAAACCCGTGCACTTTCTGTTACACAACCGGGAAGAAAATTTAGATGAAATTCTCTTAGCTCAACTCTGAATTTATCTTTTTGCAGGCAAGCATGGGTCAATTATGGTTCCTACAAGTTAGATAAACCAAAATGAAGTGCTCAAACAACCCAAATGGGGAGGAAATTGATACCTATCCCCAGTGGAGTCGCCAATCTATTGTGTCCCTTTCGTCACCTAAATGAGCAAAATAAGGACACTTATAAGTCTAGTTGTTAAGCCCTAATATAGCCCTAATATTGGCTCATTACCACTTAATTGGGGCATATTAGATTAGTAATGTTATTTTATTTATGTTGGCTTTAGGCCGATATTTGTGATTTAGATTAGTAATGTTATATTATTTATGTCGGCTTTAGGCCATTAAAACCTCCTAGTCTCCTATATATACCAAGGAGACATTTTCATTTTGAATCATCTTGTACTTGAACATTTAAGTGGGGTAAAAGGAGGTTGCCCCCTTGAAGAGGCTTATTATCTGATATTATCTCTTTTTCAAGGCGTTGATTACTTTTCTTGAGGTTTTTCTATGCTATATTGATGTTTGGTTCTTAACATATGGTTT
>JASDQU010284405.1:0-14511 GCA_032191745.1 Picea mariana
GAGGGGAATGTATTGGACCTATGCATTATGGCTAATATTGTATTATGAGTGAGGAGACTGCAAGAGAAAGAAGAGGAGGTTACAACAGGTGTGTTGTAGGTTGTATCCCTTCATTTTCTCTATAACAATAAAGGAAGGACCTCTAAATTTCTCTAGTAGACGTGTCCCACACTGGGTGAACCACATATATCTATGTCTCTGTTGTATTGTGTATCTTCTGTGTTTTACTTCTGCATTTGTTTTATTTTATTGCTCTGCAATCCTTTTTTTCTAACACATAGTATTCATTTAGGGAATTCTATAGATACATTAGAAAAAAGAGTCCAAATGGGAAATGCATAGATCAACATTGGACTTGGTTTCAAATTGGCCGAGATGGACTTTCTTTAGAAGAGGGAGATGAGAATGGATGTTGAAATATAGGTACAAGTATTACAGAGATTCAATTAACATGACTTTTGTATTTTGGGAATTTATTAGTCATAACTTGATCTATATATCATATTAGCTACAGTGCCAAAGGCTAGAATCATAGCCATATTCTAGAGAAGAAAATAGAAGTACACTGATCTAGTACCTAAGATCGAAGATCCAAGATGAAGACTTATTTCCAAAAGAATCAACAAGATGGAAGAGTGAATTATCATAACTAAGTTTCTGAATATCTATACTTTTGGAAGACCAAAAATTCTTCAGTGGGGAGGTGTCACTAGTACATTTGGGTCAAATTCTGATGGCGCGTTCGACGCAATTGCCACTTTATACTATCGGGAGATCAAAAAACAACAGAGCCCCTCAAACATCGTTTCACATGACGTCGCTTTTCCAACGACATAGATATCGTCTTTATTATGATGTTTCATGCAGACACATGTCATCTCGAATTTGACTGTCCAAACCCCAGATTTGACGTCGCTCTTTCCACCTCAAATACTTTTCTCTTGCCACCTCCAAGACGTCGCTCTTGCCACCTCCAAGACGTCACTCTTTCCACCTCCCAAACGTCACTCTTGCCATGTTTTGGAGGTGGCAACACCGATGTCTTGGAGGTGGTAAGAGAGACGTCTTGGAAGTGGCAAGAGCGACGTCTGGGAGGTGGCAAGAGTGACATCTTGGAGGTGGAAAGAGTGACATCTTGGAGGTGAAAAAAGTGACGTTAAGAGGTATTAGCTCTGACGTGGTTGCTATGGGAGCAACACTCTTGGAGGTGGCAAGACCGATGTTTTGGAGGTGGAAAGAGCGATGTCCTAGAGGTGGCAAGAGCGACATCCTAGAGGTTGCAAGAGAGACATCCTAGTGGTGGAAAGAGAGACATCTTGGAGGTGGTAAGAGAGATGTGATGAGGTATCAGCTCCGACGTGGTTACTATGGGAGCGACACTCCAAGACATCGAAATAGCGACTGTGTTGTAGGTATTTAAAAAAAAATACAATATCAATACTGAGAGGGACATGTACATTAACCTTTGCTAAGATACTAGCCATATCAATATTTAAATCTATATGATCGGTCTTAGGCAAGGTTGGTTGAGGAGGAGGACTAACTTCCAATGGTAAAGGGGGTCTTGTCTACTGAGGTTTAGGATCACTAGGATATGTCTCGGGTGCGATATCACACAAACTCACAATTGTTGAGCTAAATTCTGAAAGCTCAAGTGCAATCATGCATAACTTAGAGGGAAGGCCCCTGTCACCTCACCAACCCTCTTTCACTTCAAGCCATCTTTCCTCCGAATGAAGGGGGTTTCCCTCAATTAATATTGCGAGGACTTAGGGCAAGGAATCTGAATGTGGAGAGTGAAGTTCGAGAAAAATGTGTTTGGGTATCTTTAGAATATTGAACAAAGTACTTTGAGGTCTCAAGATCAATGTCTTTTCATTGGGCATATGGAGTTAATGTATCACTTCAATGGAGATCGAGGGAAAAATAAGACTTCAAATTCTATCATAGGATTATCACCTCATAAGTCTAGGTCAACCTCCTAGGAGAGAAAACCCTAGAGTTTATCCCCTCATAAACACTAGGTGTCATCTTATTCATTCAAGAGCTACTAGCACAAGATCAAGACAACTATGTTTTAAACCCTAGCGGGATAGCCACTTCTAACCCCTAGAACTAAACTCTAGCCAAGATAATCCTTAAGGGGATATCCACTCCTAACCATTAAGGAAAAACTTGAATGCTTCAATGAGTTAAGATGGATAAAACAAGGGAAGGGGATGATCACTCTCAATCCTTCCTTAGGGTTTCAAGATTCTTCAAGGAGACAAAGTTAACATGCAACTATTACTCTAATAGAGCATTCAGCAAGATATCCCAAGAAAAATCACATGAAACGTAATGAAAACGCTTAAGATAAGGTACATATCATTAAGAAAACCCATTTTCACGAAACATCCACCAAAAATAAAGAGAAAACATCCACTGGATCAATCTCCAAAAAATGCACCTAAGTATAAGACAAGATGCTTCAACAAAATTTTCTCAAATGAGGGGAAAAGAGGGGCTTTGGTGCAACAACTAGCCTCCAAAGGCTCTTCAATGCTCTCTTTTCTGCTCAAAATCAGTGATACAATCTTGAACTGTTCTTCAAGTGGGCTAGGGTTTCCTTCACCAAGCGTGTAAGAAAGACCCAACATCTTCCTTCACATGTGGGAATGTGGGCTTCAAAATGAGATAATGTCGTATCATAATCAAGAGCCCACAAAACCATCCAAGGAATTACCTTCTTTACCAGTTAAGCAAACAAAGAACCATTATCCATTTACACATGGGCATAAGAGATTCAACACAAGCACATAACCTTCCTCAAGGGGTTGGCCCTAAATTTCTCTTCCACATGAAACCCTAGTCCATATGTAAGTTGTTAGAAGAGATGTATGTAATAGAATAGTTCTTAATTGAACATGTGTTCAAAGACATTGAAGATGGACAATTATTGAAGACTACTATGGAATTTGAAGATGATAAAGCCAGAAGGACTTGGCAAAAAGACGACAGACAGTCTGAAGACAAAAGGAAATTGCAGATTACAAAAGAAGGAATAGAAAAGAGGCATGAAGATAGCCTTATGTCAGGATAAAACAAGGGTATATATACAGTGCAAACACTTGAGGTAATGGGATTATATCTTCAAATTTTATTCAATGATTATGAACATGTATTGAAATGACATAAAGGAGAACTAATGGAAAGGACTCTTAGTAAAGGTTGCATTATGGAAGATGGTAGAACAAAGATTCATAAGGAGAATTCAGTCCAAGGAGGTACATCTAGTCCAGTAGCACTTAAGACTTCAAAAAAAGGAAGTCTCTATGGCCCCTTACTCCATGAAACTAACTTCCACTCTAGTGAAACAAGGTCTCCTTTCTCAGTGTCGATCGATACAAGAGATAGGCTCTACGATGTTGTTGCCATAGAGACTAGTTATAATATTTGCATATCTAAGTTTTCACTGCTTTCTTCTCAGGGCTCAGCCCCATTATGAACTACTCTTCCCTAATAACTACTATAATCAAAAGAACTGGGATGTATACAATACTTACCTGCTCTATCACCCTCTAATTACAAAGGTGAATGAGCATAGTGAAATTTCTTCCACTGACCCCACATAGTGAGCAGTGACTGGGGCCAACGTTGAAATTTCTTCAAATTGTGCATGTATGCATTGAAATTCGACATGGTTAGACTAGACACATGCCTTGACGGTATGTGAGGGTTTCAAGACTCAAGGAATATGTTTGATGTCCCAACCACATAATCTTTGAGATCGTCCATGTTTGCAACAAAGTTCATAATGGGGCATATCATATTTGTCAAATGTCATTGTTTCCATCCATAGAATATTTGTTGGAAATCTCTTGAAATGTAATGGAACTTCCAATTCAACCACCAAAAATGTCATGCATTGACCCTATATAGTGAGCAATGAATGGGGCCAATGTTGAAATTTCTTCAATATGTGCATGTATGCATCAAAATTTGACATGGTTAGACTAGACACATGCCTTGACAGTATCGGAGGGTTTCAAGACTCAAGGATGTTTGATGTCCCAGCCACATAATCTTTGATATCATCCATGTTTGCAACAACGTTCATAATGGGGCGTCTCATATTTGTCAAATGTCGTTGTTTCCATCCATATAATCTTTGTTAGAACTCTCTTGAAATGTCACGGAACTTCCAATTCAACCACCACAAATGTCATGCACCGACCCTACATAGTGAGCACTAGTGAATGGGGCCAATGTTGAAATTTCTTCAATATGTGTCTGTATGCATCGAAATTTGACATGGTTAGACTAGACATGTGCCTTGACAGTATGAGAAGGGTTTCAAGACTCAAGGATGTATGATGTCCCGACCACATAATCTTTGAGATCGTCCATGTTTGCAACAATGTTCATAATGGGCGTCTCTTTGTCAAATGTCATTGTTTCCATTTGTAGAATCTTTGTTGGAACTCTCTTGAAATGTCATGGAACTTCCAATTCAATCACCAAAAATGTCATGCAGCAACCCTGCATAGTGAGTAGTGAATGGGGCCAACATTGAAATTTCTTCAATATGTTCCTGTATGCATCACAATTTGACATGGTTAGACTAGACACATGCCTTGACGGTATGGGAGGGTTTCAAAACTCAAGGATGTATGATTTTATACAGAAACATTTTGAAAACATTTCAATGTTGGCCCCATTCACAGGTCACTATTTCCCTTCATGTACTCTAGCCCTAGTACAATGTCTTTTAATAGTTGTTTCCTTTAAAATTCGACCGATCAGAAAATTAAAACAAAACGAGAAGAGCACTACTACAATTTATTTTAATAATTTTACTCTAGCTGAGAAGACACGCAAACCCTTTTTGAAGTGTCGTTATTATAGAAAACTTGTCGCAACATCCGTAAAATGCAACATATTTATAGATTTTATAACATCGCAATTCCTACAATCATTGACCAAATCAAAGTTGACTTGGTAAAAATACTAGGTGACCGTTGGAGGGGGAAAGCCTAGTTTCCACAACGTTGCAACTGCAACAACTATCTTCACAAACGTGGCAAGAGAGATGACTATGTCACAAATTTGGCAAGAGAGATGACTATGTGGAAAACATGGCAAGAGAGACGATGACATGGCAAGAGAGATGACAACGTGGCAAGAAAGACGTCAATGTGGCAATAGCGATGTTATCGGGCAATATGGAAAAAAAAAATTAAAATTTCCTCTATTTTTCGATAGTATGGTCGATTTTGTCCATAACACCGCAAATAGAATGTCAAAATTTTTACAATATGTACTAGTGTGTGATCCAAGAGGATCTAGAGAATGCTCATAGAGATCCAGGAGGATATGGAATGATCACAGAGGTCCCAGGGGATCCGTAAATGCTAAAAATTCAGCCATCTCAAAAGGTCATTAAGAAAATTCATTGCATAGAGCTCATCATTATCTTT
Organism: Picea mariana; assembly: GCA_032191745.1. Taxonomy (NCBI): domain Eukaryota; kingdom Viridiplantae; phylum Streptophyta; class Pinopsida; order Pinales; family Pinaceae; genus Picea; species Picea mariana. The sequence continues at coordinate 5,460 of JASDQU010284405.1, forward strand.
TCAACAACGCAAATGGCGTGTCAAATAGAGTTTGCATGCAAAAGTTATGGATGGTCAAAGTTTGATCAAACTAGGGAAAATCAGGGTGCCACGTGGCACCACCAGAGGGTGAAAGGTGGCATGATGACATGGAAATTGTGACATGGAACATGGCCATATAGTGAGGTGACATAATAGTTGACTAGGAAACGCATGTGGTTCAATCACGATTTGACAAGTGGCATCCAAGTGGTCAAATGGTTGAATGAAATGTGGCACAGGTTCAACCAATGAGAGGCTACCATGTGGCATCCCCTCATTGGCCATTAATGGTTATGGTTGTATAAAATTATTATGGATTTAACAAGGTTCGACCTCATGACCTCCATAGTCTCCACGCCTTAACAAACTCTCTCCAACCAACATGCCACACAATTGTATTTAACCATACTATGGAAATTATTGTATTTAAGATTTATTAAAGTTTCATATGGGAGAAGAAATGGGTTGAGGGCTAACCCCCAACCCAAGGTTCATACACCATACCTCACGACCAACACTTAATGCTCAGGGATCTTAACACAAACATTGAGTGGGGGTTTATATATCCACATGTTATATAACATATAACCATATGTTATATGGCTATAACAATACATATAACCATATAACATACTCCCAAAAAAATCGCGCAGAGTTTTAAACTATATATATTATAGTTGTAACAAAAACCCACAAAATATGGAAGTCGGTGGGAACATAACCCCTGACCTACCAACTTTTACATGACTTAAATAAACTTCATAACCAATTATCTATTACTCTTGGTTAGTTATTACTATGTACCAAATTATAATTAAGCCTACGCTAAAGTTGTGGAAATTGGCTAGGAGCTCGCGTCTATTTAATGGCACGTACCCCAACACATTAGACACATTTTGAGGGATTTCCACACATTCCAATGTGGGTTCTTACCTCGTAATGTGTGCCAAGGGTACGAAGGGTATGTGACTACATCGTAAAGCATGCCATGGGTCACCTTGGTGGAATTTCAAGTGTTTTATATAAATTTTGCACTATTTTTCACTAGGAACTCAATGGTGCACTCAATTTTTGCATTTGAGTAGTGGATTTTTGAAGCATCTTTAAAATTGTGTTTTTGTAATCCTATATTGTAAAGTAATTTGAAATTTTGAGATGATGAAGAACAATCATGCTATTTAAACGGACTTTGAAGATGCAGTGATGTATGTCAATTGCATGTGTATTTGAGTTCTTTTGTTTTCTATTGTATTATCTCATTTATAGTTCAAGTTATTCATCATTTTATGGGTATATGGACAAATAAGACATCCATGTGATATTTTGCAAATAGTCAAGCAATATTCATTTATGGAAGGACTTTATTGGTAAATATGCAACATGAGGAGCTATATTGATGTGGGATAATGATTGGAACTCCAAGCATATGGTAAAATGGTTGTGGCCAATACAACTATGAAGGGATCTGTTATATATTTTCTTGAGTGGGTAGTGATGAGATACCCATGTAGGTGAAGTAACAATGTCTATGTGCTCTTCTACAATCTCGTCAATCTGTGTCTGTTGAATACAAATTTATTGGGCTAAAGTTGTAGTGGTCATAGTGTCCTTCTATTCACTTTCTAACCGGATTGTGAAGAGGCTAAACTTTGCGACATGAGAGATTAATTTTTGGCACTATTTTATCGGGACGATAATTAGAACTACCTCTAGTACCTTGTGGGGATGACCCCCTAGAGTAACAATGAAACTACGGGGTCGAGACTCATAAACAACATGAAACCTATACATATATGGAAGGCCCAACATAACATCACAAACTTCTAGTGGGGAAACATCACACAGTACATCATCCTTGATGGGATTAACATCATAGGACAAGAGGCACTACTAGCTGACGTGGAGATATCGTCCCTAGCGAAGCCACCCGATGTTGTATGGATGAGGGTGTGGTGTTATTAATAAATCCAACTACTTGAAAAAATCTGAGGATATGAGGTTATTTTCTCTTACACTATCAACAATGAAATGCAACAGGGTCCCCTTCACCCACATATGTGAATGGAATAGGCACTCCTCCTCCTTAGTATCCTCTGGTTCTTCTTGTTAAATTGTTGTGCTCATGATGGTAGTTGTGGGTTCTGCATCGATTATATATTCCCTTTCATTGTTTTGAATCAAATTCCAAGTTGAGACTCAACTCTTTTTCTTGTAGCTCAACAACCAATGGTTGTTTCGAGCGACATTCATCTATGTTGTGCCAAGGGATTTTATCGAAGTTGAACCACTTTCTAGTGTCCATTTTCATCTTCCCGTTAATCTTATTTTCCTGTGACTTGGACTAGTTTTATTGAGGTTGGTTGTTATGTGAGTTAAGGCTTTCTTTACCATACTTTGGCTTTTGTGGATTTGTAGACCCGAACTCCCACTTAGTTTGCATCTTAAATTTATGCTCGATTTTGAAATCATATCAATAAGTGGCTCCAAGTGATGAGATGTCCAAAAATTTCATTTCAGTTTGGATGTATCTATCTATAGATCCAAAGTATTTTAGAAACAGATGTCACTTGAATTTTTTGATACCAAACTTGGTGTGCAAGGTATGGAAGGTATTTGTGAACTTTGGCATTGTTTGGTTGCGCTCTTGATGCAGTGTGGTCCATCTGATGTACTGGTCGTAATAGTTTCCAATAGGGTAATATTGTTCCTTAACAACATCCATAAACAAATCCCAAGTGGGTTTAGACTCAAACATAATAGAATCCTCTATCTAATTTTTCTCGTTGTAAGTTTCCCACTAGTTTTTGATATGGGGGAAAACCTTAAGGAGCACAAAAGGTGATCTTTTATTTGTCGTAAAAATTGTGGGCATAGAAACAACCTTCTAGTAGATTTAACTACTTTTCCAAAGCATCGACATCTATCTGACCATCAAGCACATGAATATCAAAATTAAATTTTACCTTGAAAGGGGAAACACCTCCAAAGTGGTTTCTTGATGAAGAGACATCTACTATTGTTGACAGCTGTCGAAGGATTTGGGAAAAATTATCCATTATTTCATCCCTCTGTCGCATGAGGGATTCCTCAAGAAATAGATTAATAGGATCTCCTGCACCCATGTCTCTCTTTTGTTCCACCATGGGAAGCCTCTTGGGCTGGCGAGAGTGTTTTTCCTCAAGAGAAACTAGGCCGCTAACTAAGTCTCTATACCATGACCTCGTTGGGGACATGCACTAAGAAACAACAAGGAGAAGCCCGCTCTGATATCACTTATCCACATTATTTTAAGAAATAAATGAAGGTAGAAATATAACATAGAAATACACATAGATGTTGAAAGAAACACAAATATACAATAATACACAATTTCTATTAATGAAATAAATGTGCAAAAACTATAAAAATACAAAGTGAATGAACTTGCTAGAATGGTGGCAGCTTATCTTTGAGAAGATACGTGATGTCTATGCTCCTTTTCAAGAATATGTGTTTACCATGAGGCTCCAAAGGTTTTTTTAACATAAATAAGAAATCAGAAAAGAATGAACATCCAAAAACCTAACCCAGGGAGATGAAATGCTAGAAGGTTTGTGGGCCTCAATCGGGGTAGTTGATAGTTCAACTTCTCAAGGGTGTAAATTTTTGATATGATATTCATTTGGGGTGTTTGATAGGTCGTTGGAAATTTATAATCAAGGAGTACAACTTCCATGGGGGGCCAATGAATGTTATTAGCAACCCCTAGGCCCCCAAAAGTCCAAAAAAATGTCGTTTCGAGCCTCAAAACAACCCCAAAAGTTTGGGACCCCCAAAAATATAAAAAAACTTCCAAAATAGAAAATTGTTCTATGAGCCAGTGGAATAAGTGGGTGGCCACGAATATCCTAAAAAAACTGCCAAAATGTAAAATTGTTCTTTTAGATAGTGTAATAGGTGGATGGCCTCCGATATTCAGCTGGATCATTCCTCCCCCCTTAGGAAGCAATGGTCCCCAATGTGTAAAGTTCTTGTAGGAGATGGGGAATCTTTTTTTAATCTAAAACTTGGTGAGTTTCTTTCCTTGCTCAATAATTTGTCTTGATCAACTTGTTGAAGGATGTCATGAACCTGTAATTGGAGGAGTTGTGTTTGTTCAACCAATCTAGTTGCATGATATTCCTGAGTGTGGAAGGACTCTTTTGGTGAATATGGAACATTAGGAGATATATCGATGGGGGATAGTCATTGGAACCCCAAGCACGCTGGAAAAGGGTTGTGACCAATAGAGTTATGAAGTGATATGATATTATAGCTTGTCTTGACTAGGTAGTGTAGATCCACCACCATAGTTGAAGGAAAAATACCTTTTTTCTCTTCTAAAATCTTGTCGATATGCATCTGTTGGATAGAAAAGTGTTGGGTCGAGGTTGCAGTGGTCACAGTGTCCTTCTATTCACCTTTTGATTGGATTGTTAAGAAGCTAAAATTTGTGGTATGAGAGATTAATTTGCGGCATTGTTTTACTGGGATGGTAGTCAGAACTACCTCTGGTACCTTGTAGAGATGACCCTCGAGAGTAAAAATGACACTACGGGGTTGAGACTCCTAAACAACATGATTCTTCCATATATACTATTGTCCTAACAGAACATCATAAAATTCCGGTGGGGCAACATCACATAGTACATCATCCTTGAAGGGCTTTATGTTGTAAGATAGGAGGCACTATTGGTTGATACGGAGATCTGGTCCCTGGAGAAGCTACCCAATGTTGTATGGCTATGGGTTTGGTGTTGTTAGTAGATCCAACTACTTGATGACCTATGTTAAGATAAGGTTCTTTTCGCTTCCTCTACAAACAATGAAATGCAGCGAGGTCCCCTTCACCCACATATGTGAATGGAAGAGGCTCTCCCCCTCCTCAACATCCTATGGTTCTTCTGGTTGGATTGTTGTGGTTGCGATGGTAGCAGTGGGTTTTGCATCGATGATTTGTTTCTTTTTATTGTTTTCTAAGTCGGATTCCAAGTCAAGGGTTGGATCTTTTTCTTTGATCTTGACCACCAATGAGTTTTTCAAGAAACATTCATCAGTGTTTTGGAAAGGGATTTTGATGAAGTAGCACCACTTTCCAGTGTTCGTCTTCATGCTCTCGTTACTCATCTTTTCTTTGTTGTGGATTTAAAGACCTGAAATCTCACTTATTCGACTGCTTAAATTTATGCTCGATTTTGACAACATATCGATAAACGACTCCTAGTGATGATATGGTCATAAACTCCACTATGTCTTGGACATACCTATGTAGAGCCCCACAATATTTTAGAACCAGATTCTTATTAGAGTCTTTGATACCCATCTTGGTGTGCAAGGTATGGAGGGTATTTGTGAACTTTGACACTGTTTGGTTTCTCTCTTGACACAATGTGGTCTATCTCATGTACTGGTAGTCATAGTTTCCAACAGGGTAAAATTATTCCTTAACAACATCCATAAAAAAATCCCAAGTGGGTTTAGCCCCAAACATTCTAGACTCCTCTGTGGAATTTTTATCACAGTCAATTTCCCACCAATTTTTGACATGGGGGATAACCTTAAGGAGCACAAAGGTGATCTATTTTCCGTCGAAAAAATTATGTATAGAGAAATAATCTTTTAGTAGATTTAACCACTTTTACAAAGCATCTCCAACTATATGACCTTAAACCATAGGAATATAAAAATTAACTTGTACCTTGAAAGAGAAGACACCTCCAATGTGGCTACTTGATGAAGATGGATATACTATTGTCGGAAACCGTCGAAGGATTTGGGAAACATTCTCCATCATTTCTTCCCTCTATCTCGTCAGGGATTCCTCGAGAAATAGATTAATACGATATCTTGCACCATCATCTCTCTTTTCTTCCACCATGGGATCCCACTTGCGCTGGATAGAGCAATTGTGCTCAAGAGAAACTAGCTCGAGACCCAAGTCTCTATACCCTGACCTCGTGAGGGACATGCACTAAGAAATGGCAAGGAGGATCCTGATCTAATAGCTTTGATCTATATTATTTTGAGAACAAAATGAAGGCAAAAATATAACATAGAAATAAACATAGATGTTGAAAGAAACACAAAGATACAATAATACGCAATTTCTATTAATGAAATTAATGTACAAAAGCTGTAAAAATACAAAGTGAATGAACTCACTAGAATGGTAGCAACTTATTTCTGAGAAGATATGTGATGGCTACGTTCATTCAAAATAATATGTATTTACCATGAGGATCCAAAGGTTGTTTTAAGATAACGAAGAAATAATAAAACCCTAAACATCCAGAAACCTAACCCTGGGAGATGAAACACTAAAAGGCTTGTGGGCCCCGATGGCGGTAGTTGATATGCCAACTTTCTGAGGGCGTAAATTTTTCATATGATGTCCCTTTTAGGAATTCTATACCTTGTCGGAAAGGTATAGCGAAGGAGTAAAACTTCCACCAATGGTCAAGGATTGACAAAATTAACCCCTGGCCCTTCAAAATTGCAAAACAATGTTGTTTAGGGCCTCAAAATGGGCCCTTAAGTTTGGGAACCGAAAAAGTGTAAAACAACTAGCAAAATGGAAAATCATTCCTTGAGACAGTGGAAAAGCTGGAGAAAATCCTAAACATAAAAAAAACCTAACCATGGCAGATGAAACGCCAAAAGGTTTGTGGGCCCTTATGGGGGTAGTTCATATGTTAACTTCACGAGGGCGTAATTTTTTCATGCGATCTGCATTTGAGGCATTCGATACCTTGTATGAAAGGTCTAGTCGAGGAGTAAGACTTCCTTCAGGGGTCAAGGAATGTCGATGACAATCCCTAATCCCTCAATAGTCCAATAAAATATCATTTAGGACCTCAAAACGACCCCAAAAGTTTGCGATCCCAAAAACTATAAAAAAACTACCAAAATGGATAATTGTTCTTTGAGCTAGTGGAATAGGTGGGTGTCCACTGATATCCTAAAATAACTATCCTAATGGGAAACTATTCTTTGAGCCAGTGGAAGACGTGGGTGGCCAACGATATTCACCTAGATCAATATCTTTCTTGTGTATTAGTAAATTAGATCTAGTGGGATCACAATTTTTCTATTTTTTAGGACAAAACTATCAAACCTGAGATTGTTGCAGTGCAGGTATTCAACCTATCAAAAGAATTCCAGGCAAAACAAAGACAAAAAATGTTGGGATACCTTTCCTGTCAGAGATCGATCATGGTATAGGAAGGCGCTTCTTTGACAGAGCCAGCCAAGGGAACCCTCTGACTTGTTGTGTGGGAGTTGTCCTCTATCTTTCACAGTCACACTACATCTGCATTCGCTATACCCCTGGGTGTAGATCTATTAACATAGCGAAGATAGTTGCACTCAAAACATTATTGTTTATTGCTAAGGACAAAAGAGTCAAGAAGCTACAAGTTTTTGGAGACTCCAACTTGGCAATAGAATTGGCCTAATCAATGGTGAATATAATGACTCTGAGTCTAACTCCATTATTAAATGATCTGAAGCACCTAATGAGCCAATTAAAGTGGATTTATTTCCAACACATATGCAGGGAATTGACCACGGTTGCAGACAATATATTTATGAATTTGTCGATGAGAAAGAATACAATGCTATGAAATTTAGATTATATGGAAAAACTATAATAAGTTTTTGATGTATATAGTAGAGTTAAGGTAATGCTCTTTGTATAATTAAATAGTAAGTGGTCCTGTAGGGCTTATTTGTTTGAAGAAAGTACTTTAGGTATAGAATGGTAGAAGAAGGAGCCCACTTTTTATGAAGAACATAAACATATATATTCAACTCCATGAATATAAGATTTTTTCATGGGAAAAAAAATTGTGGGAAATAAAAAATACATATTTTAAAGCCTAGAGAAAATATGAAAAATTGATAATAATGTTCATCTTTTAATAATATAACAAATAATTTATATTAATATAATATATATTTAAATTAATCTTTTTTACAATTTAAAAAAGTTAGTTTAACTTGTTATTATTAATATTATTAAAATTTAAGTATCTTACTGTGAAAAGTATATGTTTAAATTTAAAAAAAAAAAAAATTACAAATTTACATGGAACGTTTTATTGTTACATATATGTTACATGGAACGTTTTAGTATGTGTTACATATATGTTACAAATTTACATGGAACGATTTAGTATATGTTACATATATTACAAATTTTATTGGAACGTTTTATTGTGTCGACATCTCATAACGGAGAGCCTAAAAGATATACGCTATTCTAAATACTTAGGATGCAAGACCATTATTATCGCTCGAGTTGTTATGCTCTTCATACATAAACCCATCCCGTACGTGCAAGATTTTAGGTATACATTTCTTTCCTTCACTGCAGTGTTACCTTGAGACCATGCTCCAAGAAAAGAGTGAGCCCAAAGCTAGGCTTCACAGGATGGTGAGGGTCGATTCTCACTCGATAATGAAGAAGAATATGAGCAGCCACACAGTTCATGTTAGAATAATGTAGAAATTTCTAGAATATATTGTAAATTTAGAATGTTGTTTCAAGTTTGTTTCACAAACACGTAGATTTGGTTTGTGGGTGGTTTGAGATATACAATGATAGAAGTGTGATCTAATTTTCTATTTAACTATAAATGTAATCAAATTCTCTCAATGAATTAAGTTTCGTGAGCACTATCTCACTTGTGTGTCCCTCTTGTTCTAAATTTAATTTGGTATCAGAGTTGAGGTCAATAACATTGTGAGGAACCACACCGCCACTGCCAGCGTTTTCAGAGAGGGTACTGCTGCCATCATAAAGAGCCATAGTGAGAGTTCTTTTCTTCCATAGAGAGTTGTCGATTGTTGTAAGTGACGCATGGAGCTATTGACTGGTGTGAGTGTCATCCACTGGTGTGGGTGGACGTGTGAACATGCGGTTGCTGCCATTGTTAGAATAAAGCTTACTTTAGTAAGAGATAACTGTTGTAACTGTGAGTTTCAACCATTACTATTGTAACTGTGAGTTTCT
>JASDQU010284407.1:0-11477 GCA_032191745.1 Picea mariana
TGGCTTTGGAATTATTCTCACCGAGTTTCACTACTTTGTCATTTGTTGGTGGAATTGTTGGTGCTGTGTATCCATCTACAATTGATTGCCAAACTTGAAATCCATGTGCCTGTATATATGTCTTCATCCTTATGCTCCAAAAAGCATACTTCTATCCATCAAACTGTGGTATTCCATTTTTATACGAGTTGGTACTCTCCATGATCTACCTTTCAGTGGTTAAACTGATTTCTAAAGGAACCTACTCTGATACCAATTGTTGGATTACTGAGAGGGGGGGTGAATCAGTAATAGCGTAATTATAATCTTTTTTCTTCAAATGTTATATCAATGTAGAATTATCATCCAATAATGAGAAGTCAGAAATAAACAATCACACACATACACAGTACACCATTGTTTTACATGGAAACCCAAATCGGGAGAAAACCACGAAATGTTTTTTCTTATATGTCTTGAAGAATTACATTCATTAACAGTACCAACTTCCTTTGTTTTCCAGCTGCAACTGGAAGGAGGCTCCAACCCACTAGTTTCTCAGGCTACAACCTGAGGGAAGCTCCAACTCCCCAATTCTTTGTCTACAACGAGGAGGAGGATACAACCCCCTATGTTCTCTGACTATAATCGGAATGTGGCTACAACCACCTATCCTTGCTCCGTCCAACCACCCTAAAGTAGAAGTAGAATGATGAAACCATGGTCACACTATCACTATGAGATATACCACTTTAAACCTGTACCAATAAATCTGAACCATGCATCAACCTGTACCTTAACCTATAATCAACCTATACCATAAACAAGTGCATCAACAATGCACCAACCTGTACCAAACAACCTGTAATCAACTTGTACCATAAACAAGTGCATCCAACCATGTACCAAGTATGTACCAATCATGTGTCAACTACTCATCAACTATGACTCATCAATATGTACCAACATCATCAACTATACACCTCATGTATGTGCCAACTCATCAACTATCTGTCTCAACCATGTACTCAACATGTACCTCAACCAAAATCCCTCATCAATTTCATCATCCAAATCTGATTTGTAGATCAGTAATAGACCTAGTGTATTTGATCACATTCTTGCAAACCTTCCTTAACTTTAACAACAAGAGACTAGCATTTTCATCAAACTTTTATTTAGTCTCACATGCCTAGTTTTGGATTAGTCAACAACCCTAACTTGAAGTAATCGTAACTTTGTACCTGTAATGTATAAAGATTTGAAACTGATACACAATGTTTTTCGGTGTGTTTTATGAAATTCCTCCAAGTGCCACTACTTGGAACCTCTCAAAAAATGATTTATAGAAAAAATGGCATACCTTGTTGAATTCAGGCTTATTCTAGAGAGAGACCTTGTAGAGCGTGCCCCGCACGAAATATTTGATGAATTCATCTGAAACTATTACAAAAAATACATAAAGACTGTATCCTAACCAAAACATTTGGTCCCACTGAATTTGGATCTGTTATGAATAAGTTATGACGTTTTTACCTGAAACAATCGTTTTTGACTAGTTTCAGGACTGGCCACAAACCCTATTTTCCACGGAGTGTAACTCCCAAAATAAAACGACCCACAAGATGAATTTTTACCACAGATACTTGGATATGTTGTCTCAATGGCATAGAAATTTCACAGTCTGAATCATTATAGAAAAACATTTATGGCGAAAATGGTGACATGACCTGTAAATAACATACCTTAGAAAGCACCATCAAAAGAATTTATCCTTCCTTGCATTTCGGCCTTCTTTTCTTCACCTTGCCTCAGAATTTCAGCTTAGAAATCATTGGTTACCTCAAAAACCTATATATATTCAATATTCTGAAGTGTGATTAAAATGAGAGAGCCTTGCCTCTTATTTATCCTCTCCAAGTAGCTTCCTTAAAAACATCTTCTAGGTCACTTTGGCCCACTTTCCTTATTTTAGGGTTAACCCACTTCTAATTTCTCCATTAAATTTATTATTGAAACAATTTATTTTGTATTCACTTTGAATTATAATACATTCATTACTTCACTTTATTATTTATCTTTTAAAATCTCTTAAACCACTTTGACTACTTTGACCTTTTGGGGCTTCTAGATGACATATGAGGGTCCTCCAACTTCGTAAGGACATAACTCTCAAACCGTGAAGATTTATGTGACATTCCACATACCACCAGAAATGGCATTACATGTACTATCAATATAGAATAGTATGTTCTGAAAATATATCATAACTCGTACTATTATCCATCAAACAAACTTGGGTCCATTACCCAAACCTGGGGTCTCCAACTTCTCATGGCCCTAACTTTCTAACCGTGAGGAGTTATGTGATGTTCTACATACCACCAGAAATGGCATGACAAGCACTATCCATATAGGATAGTTTCCCAAAAAAAATTCATTGTCCTTCATCTCATTATTCCAAAACTAAGCATGGGTTCTCTTACTCCGCAAAGCGTCTTCCTGTNGGAGTTCATCCATATTTACTTCTTATCAACCATGAAAAAACAATAATGAGTCATATTTACATCAAACAATCTTGTGTCCATTACCCAAACCTTTGTGCTACAGGGCTTTCTTCAAGGGTTGACACCAATGATAACCAACCTTAATCAACAACTCGAACTCTAATCGACAGTAAATGAAAGTCTTATTACCTGTGGGATCGATGAGTGCACATATTGCACTAACGCCTTCTTTGGATTTGGATTCTTCAAAGTACAACGACCAGATTTGAGCTTCATCGGCAGTGTTTGACACACTTGGCGAAGTTGATGACTGAGTATAGGTCATAAGTTCTGATTGTTGCCTAGAATCAGTGAAAGGGGAAATTTTGGTCATGAAGTTACCAAAGAAGGTGTTCATTCTCTGCATTTCAAACAAATTAGCAGATGCAGTAAATGGTTTGTTTGCATCATTTAGATCCATCACGGTATGCTTGAGATAGCGTTAACGATTTATCCTGATTTTATTGGGGTGTCCATTTTTCGGCAACCATAAATGAGACCAATATGTGGCAAAGTAACCATGCAGTTGTTCGGACCAGTCCCTGCTTAAAAGAAAACCATATACTTCAAGGATGTCAACAACAATAATGTAAATAATTTGGTGGACCTTAGGATTAGAATATAACCTAACCAAGACATTCGTAAGTTTACTGATTACCTTGACGTTTGACCAATCAAGTTGAATGATTTTGAGATTAGAAGGTTGAACTTTTGTGTTAATTTTTTGACACACAGATAAAGGCATTACATTTGATGATGCACCGGAATCAACCATGCAGTTATGTACATTTTTATTAAAAATTTTGAAAGTTAAAAAAAAAGGCGGGACATTTTTACGAGCGTTAACAGAAGAATACTGCTGATTTTTTTTCGTTGTCCCTAAAACAGTTTTATCTACATTTGATACAGTATTTTCAGCTAAATCCCTTTTATCCGAAGTTACAGATGTTGTTTTAGTAGGGATCTTTTTGGTTGTTTTAGAACTAATTTCTGCAGTCTTCTCGTTGCTAGGATCGTTGTTCTGACTATTTTCTACGATATTTTGAAGCATTTTTTGGTGGAATAAGAGGAAATTTCAAAAGCTCAAAAACAGAAATATTAGCCCATAGTTTTTTTAGATCTTCAATCAAGTCATATTCTATAACTGGGGTTGCTAAACTCTGTTTTATTTCATCTTGTTTCGACTATTTTGGAGGCACATTATTACTCATTTCAGAAGACGGTTTGCTCTGTGTTTTGCTTCTTGTGTTGTAAGGGTGGACAATTTCAAAGTTTGCTTGGAAAATACTATCTGAAAAGTGTCCAAAGATATTGGGAAATGATTCCCTTTCTTCAGCTACTTCTTCCTCAACTACATCTTCAGCACTTTCAGGGGGGAAAGAGTTATCATGTTCTTCAAGAATAGTTTGCAAAGCGTATTGTAAGCTTTCGAAATTAAAACCTTCAGTGGTCGGATTTGGTTGATTGGGAGGAAAATTCTTTCTGAAAGGTGGTTTAAAACCTCCTTTGCTTGAGGATGCATCCTCGGCTGATCTCTTCAAGTCTACGACTTGATTTGATAATTTTTGGAAATCCTTTTGCAATCTTTCTAGGTTTAAAGTTTCTGGTTGACTTTTAGCGCGAGGAGGCCTATTGAGGATTTCTACTTTATTTTTAGAAGATTAAGTTGTTTCAACTTCACTATTGAGATTATCCTTTAGAATTAATATGTCCTTCTCGATTTGGTTTGCCTCCTCGAAGGCTTCCAACAATGTAGACTTTTTAGACCTTTTAACCCAAATTGATATATTATTATGTAGAGCTTTGGTGTAATATGCAACAATTAGACTCTCGGCAGGCATTGAATCTATGAGAATTCAATTCTTTAACGTAATTGATCTTTGGTTAAAATCTTTTACTTTCTCCTTAGGGTTCATTTTTAGGCTGGAGAGTTCCATAACCAAGACTTCAGGAGATTTATCATCTCCAAATTTATGTAATAAACAGGTTTCGAATTTGTCCCAAGAGACAATGGTCTGGGGATGTTGGGCGAAATACCATGTGGAGGCATTGCCCTCAAATGTATAAGGAAAGAGTCTGCATACTACATCTTCATTCTCTACACTTTGAAGTCTAATGGCCAACATAAACTTCTTTATGTAATCCTCGGCAGATTGTTTAGAATTTGGATCAAACTTAGGCAACCATATCTCTGGGTGTTTTGGTAATGGGTGTTGAGACCCAGTTACATCCACATCATCTTGATCGAGCCAGGGTCTGGCGGGATTGTTTTGGTTTTCCATGGGTGTTGGTGGTGTCAAAGGTTGAGATGTTTCAGATGAGGAACTACCTTCGTCAGATGATTCTCCTCCTAAAGAGGATGGAGATGAATGAGGTGGGGAAGGTGGAATACCAGATCCCCTAGCTCCAAGGATAGGTGTTTCAGTAGGATCTGTAGTATTATCTCCTAAAGGGTTCAAAAGCAGACCAGTGCCTTCAAGTTGTTCTCGGATATCAGAGAAATCTAAGGGTTGATTAAGTGACCTACCAGGTTGTCTGATGTGGGCCAAGGCACTATGTGTCCTTATGAGTGACTGACGAACAATTTCTTGTACGTCGGCCCCTTGAGGACTTGGTGTCACCGGTTCAACGGGAATCTTAGGATTTTTGCTCGAGGTAGTTGTTGTTTAAAAAGTAATGTTATTTTCCGAGCGAATACATGTTACTACAGGGGAGAAAGTGTGTGGGGGAGGATTCTTATGGCTTCCACATGCCATCAATTGAAATCATCCCCTCCTTCTAGTTCCATTTGTTGACGGGCAAAATTGACAAGCCATCAACTGGATGAACAAATTCGGTCCAGGGTTGTCTAAATAACCCAACCCGTTGATGTAACCTATTCTGACAGGTTTAATGGCTCCATTATCCAACCCAAGGTCCTAAAATAAAGAAAGGAAACTAAATAAGGTTAAAACTATAATATATACATATACTCTAATATAATTATTGTAAATATACTTAAGCAGAGGAAGAAAACTTCAAAATATCACTTGTGAACAGAATTTACAGGTTGCAAGTTTTAATGGTGTAATATCCCTCGGTTGAACCCAATTATAAATGTAATGCAAGTGTACTTAAGTTGGTGAGTTGTTTTGACATCATTTTTTAATGCACCTTTCATGGCATAGTGCGTGCATGTACTACACAATAAAATAATGTAGTGCGTGCATGTACTACGCAGTAAAATAATGTAGTGTGCACATTCCCAGATACCATGCGCAGTAACTAAAGTGCACGCAATATAGAGGTCAGTGAGCCTTTGTGTACATGATATGTGTTATAGGATGGTGAGCCAGTTATTATAAGTCAGGATGCTTNGGTGTAGGAGGTCCCTTTTTGGGTGGCATGTTGGCCAAATATCACTTTTGAGTCTTGATTTTGAGGTGGTTCTGCTAGACAATATTTATTCTGTTCTCTCTCCCAAGTTTCAACCCTTCTGGGTATGAAACTTTCTTTTAGGTAGTTCTCTAATATTTCTTCTCTGCAATGCCACAGGTCTCATCAAAATTGGATGTGCCAAGTGGAATTTATGGTAACTTCCTCACAACTTGCAGATTTTTGGCCTTTCCAGAATATCTCACTTGTATAGCATGCCCCGCCCAAAATAATCGATATCAAATTCTAAAACTCATACCCAAAAAAACTACAGACTGTCCATGATCCAATGAAACCAGTCCCACTCAATTTGGATACTCTAGCAAGAAGTTATGATTGTTTTACTTGGAACACCTTCTTGAGACTAGTCAATAGGACTAGTCAGATACCCTGTCTTACACAAGGTGTATCTACAAATTTAGGATGACCCAGAATATTAAATTTGTACCACAACTATATTACTAATTTCTGTAAATTTCATACTAAGTTCAGGTTCTGAAACGTTACATAAATTGTTTTATAGCAAAACTTCCACAATGACTCATTTCAGGATGATTCCATAACCCTATCTTGTACAGGCTGTATATCCTAAAGTATACGGCCTCAGGAGCTGAATTTTTAACCCAACGTACCTTGATCCATCTTCTAAAAACCCTTTAAGCGGTTCCTTCTGAAACGTTGTAGAAAAAAAGTTATAGCTAAAATTCCACGGTGTCTCAGATGTAGCAGCGAAACCCCAAGACCTTGAGCTCTGAAACCATATGTTAAGAACCAAATATCAATATAGCATAGAAAAACCTCAGAAAAAGTACTCAACGCCTTGAAAAAGAGATAATTTCAGATAATAAGCCTCTTTGAGGGGGCAACCTCCTTTTACCCCACTTAAATGTTCAAATCCAAGATGATTCAAAATGAAAATGTCTCCTTGGTATATATAGGAGATTAGGAGGTTTAATGGCCTAAAGCCGACATAAATAAAATAACATTACTAATATAAATTACAACTAATGGACTAAAGCCGACATAAATAAAATAACATTACTAATCTAATATGCCCCAATTAAGTGGTAATGAGCCAATATTAGGGCTTAACAAGTTCCCTAAAGCTGGGAAGCTACGCCAAGTTAGCAGCCAGATTTTGTGGGCCATTTGAAATCCTAGAGAGGATTGGTCCAGTTGCTTATATGATTTCTTTGCCTGCATCTATGTCTGTTCATAATGTATTCCATGTGTCATTTCTAAATAAATATATACCTAATTCTAATCATGTTATTGATTGGAATGTGATTCAGGTGGAGTAAGAAGGCGCTTTTCAAGTGCATCTGGTATTCATTCTGGACCGAAAAATCAAACATCTCTGGAATCGATCCATAGGGCCTATAAAGGTCCAATCGACTTGGTACGGTCCTGAGGATGCTACTTGGGAGCATGAGTATGCAATGCAGGCAAAATACCCACATCTTTTTTAGAATTTTTGAAAATTTCGTTGTATATGGGTACATGATGCACTGAGGAAAATGCATAAATAAGGGGAGGGGATTGTAATATCCCTTGACCGAACCCAAGTGTAAATATAATGAAAGTGTACTTAATATGGTGAGTTTTTTTGACATCATTTTTTTAATGCACCTTCATGGAAAAGTGTGTGCATGTACTGTGCAGTAAAATGATGCAGTGCGCACATTTGCGGATACCGCGTGCAGTAACTAAAGTGCGCACAATATTGAGGTCAGTGAGCCTTTGTGTATATGATATGTATTATAGGCTGGTGAGCCAGTTATTATAAGCTGGGATGATTATTTTTTGGAATTAGGCCAGAGCGCCTAGATGTTAAAGGCCAGTGCGTCTATTTTGTATATGTCTCATGATTAATATAAAATACATCGTTGCTCACAGAACGACCATGATAAAAGAGATGGGGAACTAAACTCCACCATTTAGGGAAAGGGAGGGCCAAATTTTAAGGGAAAGGGCTAAGCTAGTGAGCTTAAACCAAAAAGGAATATTATATTGATATTTCTTAAAACATAAAGAATGGATAATTATTTTATCCTAAGTTCTAAAGTTGGGGACAAGTGGACCAAAGTAGCTTCCAACATGACAAGTGTCAAGTTGGGGACATGCATACATATTGTTGGGACTTAGTTCCTTTTCAAAATTCACCGTCATTCTTATGATCATCTCTCCCCTGATTCCTTCGATCATTCAGTGATCCAATCAATGATTCCATGAACATTTTTCACTCACACAGTCACATATCCTTTAGACATTCATTTCATTGTATCTGAACCTATTTCCATAACCATTTTCTATTGGTGTACCTGGTTAGATGGGAAGTGAGATTGAAGAAGCAGGTTTTCAAGCCCGTGAGAAATTATCTGAGTGAGAGAATTGATGGGAATTGATTTCCTGAAGGTGCTAAACTACAGCTACAGTTCTTTGAGACTTCTTGCCCAGCCTATTGTTGAAGCCCTGGAAGGGAAGTGGGGCAGCCGAAGGACTGTTGAGCAGAGAAGGGGCACACTTCCTTGGGTGGGATAGGCATGTGGGGAATGAGAGGTTGTAGGCTGTTATTTGAGTGAGCACATGAGACGGAGTCTTTCCTGTCATCTATGAGCCTTTAGCCTGGTTATGAATCCCTTTACCCATGTGGAATTTAGTCCTAGCTCGGGGGTGACTCACTGTTGAGAGTGATGAACAGTGTAGTCTAAGGCTAGGAGGTTCGTGGACGGTCTGCACGCAGTTGGTGATAATATTTCCAATATAAGTACCAATTGTGTGATAAATTTACATGCTACATTGTTATTTACGTGCTTATGTTATGGTTTATCATATGTGTGATTATAATTGTCTGTATGTTTATGGGTATTTCTCTGTATATGTCGTATGTCTGTGTTTACTGTTATTTCAATATGAAATTGTATATTTACATAATGTAATTGTTTGTTTACGTATTATATGTAAATCTTCCTCAAGAGTGTTGTATGTATATGTTATAATTGCATGCAGTTTGAAGAGAAAAATTTATGTGGCATAGCTCAATTGAATATTAGGTATGTTACAGTATGTTCCGCAGTGAAAGAACAAAAGTGTTCCCTCATGTACCTTGGCCCGACCATGGGTGGTTGGGGATGTTACATCAAGGATGGGGTTGAATATATTTTCAGAGTTCATTGCATCAAAACTAATGTTTCTTTAGTGAGCACAGTGAAAATGAAGAGACTCATGAGTGCAAGTAAATATTTTGTTCTCATGATAGTGAAATAGAAAGAAGATGATATATAAGATTCTTTAGTAGGTTGTGATACAAATCATAAAGAGGATTTTATGAACATCATATCTAATTATGATGAATTTTTTTCAAGAACCTACAAGGTTTCCTCCTAAAAGAGAGGTTGAACATGAAATATAGTTTCAGCAATATGCTTCTCTTCCAAACATTGGAATAAACAAGTCATCAATAATTGAGAATGTAGAGATAAAGAAGTAAGTTTATGAGATACTCCACAAAGGAAACATCAGACCAAGCTCCTATCTGTGTGGTTCTCCTATTGTTTCAATTCCAATGAAATATGGCACGTGGAGGATGTGCATTTATTTTTTATCCCTGAACAATATTACAGTAAAGAACCATTATCCTCTTCCTAGAATAGATTATCTATTAGATCAGTTAAATAATTTTGTGTATTTCACTAAGTTGGACTTGAGAAGTGGTTACCATCAGATCATAATTGTAGAAGGTGACATATGGAAAAAATATTGCAAGACCAAGCAAGGCTTGTTAGAATGGTCGGTTATGCCATTTGGCTTATGTAATGCACCAACAACCTTTATGAGGGCAATGAATGATGTGTTCTGAACCTACATAGATGATATTTTTATTTTCTATCTAGATGACATATTGATCTTTAGTCAAATATGGCAATATCATATAAAACATTTCAAGACAATATTTGAACTCTTGAAGAAGGAGAAGTTGTATATCAAGTTATCTAAATGTGAATTTGGAAAAACTTCTCTATTATATTTGGGTTACATTATAGGGAATGGTCAGTTAAAGATAGACCCCACAAAGGTTAAATGCATTTTGAAATTTCCCAAGCCGACTACTTCCACCGAAGTCAGGAGCTTCTTAGGAGAAGTACATTACTCGAGGAAATTCATTGCTAATTTATCATACATAGCAACACCTCTACATGCATTAACAAGTGTTAAGAAGGTCTTTCAATCAGGAGGAAAGCAGTAGAAATCCTTTGAGACATTGAAGGAAAATATAAGAACCACACCAGTTTTTGTCGTAAATTGTTGCTCTCCCCTTGCGAACCTTCGAAGTGCGATAAGTCAACAAAGTGTTGACTCCTCCCAAGTGATGTGCCCACGCCACATGTCACTTGCTTTCACCTTTTTTGCATGCTACATCAGCGCCACCTATCGTGCGTGACTTTGGCATTCAGTGTTTCATAACCTCCACGATCACACCAAAGGTTTATTTACCTCGAAACCCTAATACGTGATATGACATGGGAGGTTGATCCAACGATTCTCCTGCTGCTGAGATCCAACAGCCTGGATCTCCCACCTTATACCTCACGAATCGGGACTTGGAACGACCCAGGAATTGGTCTACCTTCCAAAACCATGTACCCTGAAACCCTAAGGAAATCTGACGACTCGAATAAAACACGATCAATGGCTCCCGTGGGTCCTTGGATCCCAGGTGATGGGTTCCTCTTGTTTCTAACCACCTTGCAAGTTTGACATAATCTGATGGTCCTCACAAATTTGGTGATTCTCCATAGAGAATCTCAACCGTACATATGCATCCTTGATAATTCTTTGGCCCCAAGCTTTGATTCAGATTTTTGGCCTTTCTTGCTCCTGGATGATTTCGATTCAAAATTTCGCTCACCCTTTGCAACCTTCAAACAAAGTTGATTTTTTGGGTCTTTGACTTCTCTTGGAGAGTTCTGACTTTGAACCTCCCCTGCACACGAACTTTGCGTGCCACGATAAATACTCCAGTTATCTCTCAAAGGAAGCTTTGTGCACTCCTTGCGGTAGAGAATTATTTAACTCCTCTGCAAAATTGAAGAAATGCGCCCTCTTTCCCAGCCTGTGCACTCCTTGCACAGCTCTGAGCCTTGCTCACGCTTCTGCCTGTAAAAGCACAATTATATCCTTCCTGAGAGTTCTGAGATGAATTTCAGAACCTGGTCAACGCACTCTTTGTGGACCCTCTGTTTGTACTCTTCTTGTCACCGTGTGAGCAAAAAGTGAGCACTTACATGCCTAGTTGGGCTCTGCTAGTCATGACAGTTGTATGGTAAAAGGTTAGAAAGAAAACAGTAAAGCTATTAACAAGGATTAAACAAAAACTAAATAAAAACATGAGCATGGAAACAAAACTAAAAACAAATGACAATGGAACAATATCACCAATATATAGGCAGGTCTGATTGATGAAATCCAAAGATACACAAAGGAGAAAGACGACTTGGGTCCCTTCCCTCTCCAATGGAAGGCTCTTGAGGCCCTCAA
>JASDQU010284407.1:16608-28249 GCA_032191745.1 Picea mariana
CATACATCAAGCTACCAACTGTTGATGAATAAGGGACCCTGGACATGTATTTTATCTCCTCCTATGTCTTGGGACACATTTCCTTAGTTAATTTGAAATGGCTGGCCAAAGGTGTACTAACTAGCTTTGCATTCTGCATTCTAAACCTCTCCAACACCTTCTCTGTGTACTCACCTTGAGACATTGTCAATTTGCGATTTTTTCTATCTCTTATTATTCTCATGCCAAGGATTTTCTTTACAGCACTCAAATCCTTCATCACAAATGAATTGGCTAATTTCTTCTTGAGCACATTTATATCCTTCATATTAGACCCTGCAACAAACATGTCATCTACATACAATAGAAAGATAATATAGCTTCCATTTTCTAGCCTTTTAAAATAAACACAGTGATCCAAATGACATCTACTATAACCCTGTCCTGTCATAAACCTATCAAAATTCAAATACCACTACCTTGGACCTTTCTTTAGGCCATACAATCTCTTGTTCAACCTGCATACCAAATTCTCCTTCCCTTTGACCTCATACCACTGTGGCTGCTGCATATAAATCTCTTCCTCCAAATCCCCATGGAAAAAAGTTGTTTTTACATCTAATTGTTCAAGATGTAAATCTTCTACTACCACAAGACTTAAATTAGTCCTAATTGAAGTCATTTTAACAATAGGATAAAATATTTCATCAAAATCTATACCTTTCTTTTGTGCAAACCCCTTTACAACAAGTCTAGCCTTGTACCGCTTTTCTCCTCCATATTCTTCCTTCAAGTTGTAAACCCATTTATTCTGCAATGCTCTTTTTCCAGCATGAAACTGAACCATGTCCCAAGTTTGGTTATTTTCCAAGGAACCCATTTCCTCTTTCATGCCTTGCTCCCACTTCTTTTTGGTGTCTACCTGCATTACCCCTTCATAACATTCTTGTTCACCAGAATCAGTCTACAATAAATAATACAATGAAGGAAAGTATCGTTCAGGGGATATACTTAACCTAGTAGATATTCTAACAACACTTGCAGGTGTTTGAGGTACATGATGCTCCTGTTGTTGTACATTTTGATTTTCAGGTTCCTTTGGAATTTCTTTTTTAGTGATCTCATCAAGCACTGTGTATTCTTGTTTTTCTTCTTCCTGTTTCTTTCCCTGTAACTAATCTTTGTACATGACCTTCTCATTGAATATGACATCTCTACTCCTAATGATTTTGTTATTTTCATAATCCCATAAGAGATAAACAAAACCATTAACACCATATCCAATAAAGGTACACATCTTGGATTTAGACTCAAGCTTTGTTCTATTTTCTTTATCAATATAGACAAATGCTTGACAATCGACAGTTTTAAAAAAAGAATAGTTTACATTTTTTCCTGTCCATTCTTCTTATAGAATTCTACCATCCAAAGAGCTTGAAGGTCCTTTGTTTATTAAGTAAACAAAAATATCTACAGCATCTACCCAGAACTGTAAGGGAAAACCGACACGAAATCTCATACTCCTTGCATGTTCCATGATTGTCCTGTTCATCCTTTCTAACACACCATTTTCTTGTGGTGTTCTTGGAACTGTCTTCTCTCTACGAATCCCATGGTATGAATAGTAATCATCAAACTCCTTGCTGCAATATTCACCTCCATTATCTGATCTGAGACACTTCAAACTTTTTCGCGTCTCATTCTCAACTAAAGCTTTCCATTTTTTAAAAGCATCAAAAACATCAGATTTTTGTCGAATGCAATAAACCCAAGTTTTTCTAGTTGCATCATCAATAAAAGTAACATAATAATGAGAGCCACCAAGATATGATACCTGAGCTAGTCCCCATACATATATATGCACAAGCTCTAGCCTTTCATTATTTTTCTCATTTTCGACTCTGAGAAATCTAACTCTCTTTTGTTTTCCATAAACACAATGCTCACAGAAGTCCAAATCAATTTGTTTAAGATCTAGCAACAAATTTATTTTGTGAAGTATCTGCATTCCCTTCTCACTCATGTGTCCCAGCCTATGATGCCAAAGTGTTGTATCCACTCCTATAGAAGCTAAAGATATAGAAGAGTCAATAGTACCAGTACATAAATACAATGTACCTAACTTCTCTCCTTTTGCTATCACCAATGATCCTTTGATGACCTTCCACGTCTTATCTATCAATATGGATATACAACCTTCACTTGCCAACTGCCCTATTGAAAAAAAAAATTCCTTAAATTTGGAACATGTCTTACCTCTTTCAACAACCATTGGTTTCCATTGCGTTGCTTTATTTTTACCTTTCCCATTCCAACAATTTTATATGGTGCATCATCACCCAAATGAACCTATCCAAAATCACCATGAACATAATCTAGAAAATGTTTCCTATGGGGTGTGGCATGAAATGAAGCCCCTAAATCTACTATCCAAGACTCGGAAATATTATGTACAAAAAGAATCAAAGAATCGTGTAACACATCACCTGTTACATTTCCTTCCTGATTTCTCTCATGTTGTCCATCTCTTTGTTTCTTTGGAGATCTGCAGACTTTCTTCATATGTCCTTTCTTCCCACAATTCTAGCACCCTATCTTTCCAAGTCTGGATTCGAATCTGCCCTTCCTAGAATTCCTGTGGTTCCTTGAGCCCTTTCCTCTATCCTTTTGTCTTCCCCTATGTTACTAGATAAATTGGTAGGTGCGGCACTAACTAATCTCCCTAGATCCACCTAGATCTAGAACAAAATAGGACATGACATGACTCTTTCTCTAATTTGCATTCATTGAATCTAATACCAAGAAGGAATGAGTGACATACCTTTATATTGCTTCCTTCGGTCTCTGTTGTTCCTACTTCTCTCCGGTGCTCTTGTGAAATCATGTTCAAGACGACACAAACCAACCAAAGTGAATATAGCAAAGTATATTCAATGTCAACCTATGCATATGATCAAGGAGATATGCAATAAAATAAGAGTGATTTTATGGGAAAGGGACATGCCGCTGTATTATATTAAATGAAAGTAGAAGATACAACCATATCGCCTTGATGTCTCAAGCTTCCTTTCAATGATCCTTGGTTCCAACACACACACTTTCTCTACACTTGCATGAAGAAGATCCAGTACAACTTGATAGACAACTAGAGTCTTCAATCTTCAATCCAAACAAGGTTCTTCACACAATTCTTTCATCAATTCTCCATTCAATCTTGCTTAACCTTTTCCATGAGAAACCTTTCAATATATAGGAGAAGGAGAGATGGTTAAATGGATGAGGATGATCCCACTAAATCAGAGAAGTCAGTAGAATTCCAACCATGCAAATTCCAACTCATTTTCTAGAAGATCCTCTTCTAGAACCTTTGTAACCTCTTCTTCCATTTTTAGCCTTAAAACAGGTTTTCACCCTACTTATAGAGCAAACTGCGAACTCCTCGCAGGCCAAGTATAGAGCAACCTGTGAGAATCAGGATTTCTGCACTCTGCATCATATCTAGCCTGCGAACTCACTTTAAAAATATGCTTTGTAGAGGAAGACAATAGTCACTTTTCTTAGGCAAAAATTCCTTATGAGAGCCTGATCACATAACTGTAGATACATCACTAGGGTGACCAAAATCATGTGTAATAGAATGCCCCCCAAAGTATGAGGCTAGAACTTGTGACAGCCGAAATACTTTGTAAAATGCGTGTGTGTCACAGGAACAAGGAGCGCACCTAATCGGAAACCTGTAAACAACCAAGCATCTGCAGAATATAATACCAGTTATGAGGTAGGCATTCCCATGCTCAGATCATAAATGAATAATATCATAAATGTAGGCCATGGCCACCAATCATACATTGTAGATCCATGTCGTCAAAAATATACAGAGCCACCAGGAATACACTGTGGATCTATGTTAGAAGACTCAAATTAAGACATAGCCACGCGACATACAAATTGGATCTATGTGTCGATACAAATCATACATACTCCATTGCAGCCTGAATCAATGAGATGAGACCGAGGGTCTTCAATCTCATCATCTGAAAGTACGAATCTAGCCATGTGATTACATGTGTTGAAGTTGAACATGGTAGAAACCACTCGATTACCAGTCATTGATGAAAACTGTTAACAAGTGTGAGGGAAATCATCATTGATGCCAATGACTCCCAAGGTACCGAAGTACAATCCAAACGAATGTGAATGAATGAGTTGAAGTCGAACACTCGACAGAATCTCTCGATTAGGGACCAATGATGTGAAACCCCTATCGAAATCGAAGAGACCTGCCATTAAGGCATGCAGGTTCCAAGGTACTGAATGATTTCTAAGTCTTATTCCTGGATAATGAGTTGGAGTTGATGGAAAAAGACTCATCACAAGAGGGCCTTGATGTATCCCCCATCAATGACACAAAATAAGTAACAGGTTTTGAGGGTAATTCAAAATACAAATATGGTTTGAAACGGACACAAGGAAGTCCGACATGGTAAGAATGGACAACTACAGATGGCCGACTTAATGGAGGGCTCATTTGAACTTCTCTTGAACATATGAATGACACGACAAGGGACTTGGCAGCATTGACTCAAAGACGGCCCAAGATGTGACCTTGTAGTAAGTCGGATGAGAGACAAATGGATTTCCCAAACCGGATTCAAATGACGAATAGGGGGTGTCATGTTCAAGAGCAACACTTACTGCCATTAATACGAATACAAAAACACATCCCTTTCCCAAAATTTCCCCCACCATTTTTGGCGAGTACCTCTTTATTTTTACACAAGCTTGAGGAGGATAAAATATGCTTGTCAATGTAAGCTCATCTTTTGAACGAGTCCCTCGAAGTACATTTAACGAACCCTAGGAAGGAGTGGTTTTGTCTCATTATGGGTCTTTCGATGTTTGTTTAACGACTCCAATGATAGAAAACTCGGGGGTTTTTCATGTTTTGAGAGACTTAAAAACACTTAAAGAGAACTCTCCCAGTTCCATTTTCATAAATGAGTTCGAAGAGACCAAAAAAGTGATAAACTATTGCTTGTCGAACATTTTCTTTAAATACTTTAATGAGCGTGAAAAGAACAAGATCACTCGGCAATCTTTTCATTTTTATGGAGCATGAAAAGAGCTTAAAGGGTACTCCCTTACGTTCGTTGTTTTCGTGTTACCATGATGAGTACAAAAAGATGAGAAAAAGTATACTTGGTTGTGTTCTCATGTATTTTCGAGCACGAGAACGAACGAAGACTGAGCTCGAGGTTTTTCGTACAAGAAACCTAAAAAAGTAGTCGTACATGTGACAAAAAAATAAAAAAATACTCATACACCGTCGTTTAGACTTTGAAGTCACTATATCTGTGAAAAACCATACTCACAAGGCTATTAGGGTATTAGGTTTTTTAAGCAAAGTAATAAAAATAATATAAAAAATCAACAAGAAATAGTAAAAAGTGAATAAATATGGGTGAAAAAACCTTTTTTACCATTTCATTGTTACTTTGCCAAAAACTTGTCCAACATACCTCATTTTTCCCCAAATTTCTTCGCTCGATTGTGGGAGGTACAAGCGATCATTCGGCAAATGGTTTCAACCAATGAGGTAATCTCCTGATTTTCCAACTTTTCCATGGTTTACTTTTGATTTTTATTGGCAATTTTTAGAGTTTTGAGTCCATTTTAGGGTCGGTAGGCATGCTCAAGCATTCTCGTAGGTGGGCCATTCACGACCTACGAGAATCTAAGATTCTCGGAGGTGGGCCTCAGTGCACCTATGAGAATCTTGCATTATGCAAAATCTTCACCTGCGAGGGCCGGAAAATAGAATTTTGTGTGTGGTTTTGCTCAATAAAAAATTATGCAAGAGGTTAAAACAAGTTGTTGACTTCCTTCTCATGGCTCCATTGCAGGTTTTGACCATCACGATGTTGGAATGGAGGGAAAGAGAACATGAGGAGGAGAATTCCATTGTTGGGAATGACCCGGGTACAGTCATTGCCCTCCGGGAATGTGGGCTCTTAAAATGTTTTAGGATCCCGGGCACGAGAGCCCAACTCAGACTATTAGAGTACCTGGTCCACATGTGGATGTGGATCAACAGTTATTTTACATAGGGGTCCACACGCTGACATTAGATATCGAGGATATCTATTTTATAATAGGGTTGTCATGATGTGGATACCATGCTACTTTGACCGGAGGTAGAGGCAGCGGACTTCCTATGAGCAAGTATGTTCGTCGATATTGTATTCTCGAGGTAGAGAGAAGCAAGGGTAAGGTTTCCATTTGGGGGGTCCAAGATTTGACCCTATGGACTATCTTGTTTACTATTGCACACATGGCTGAGAGAGTGGATCCGCACATGGCTCTCCAGAGTTATTTCCAATACACCATAGAGTGCACAGAGCCTCGGGTTTTCAACTAGTTGGACGCAGTTCTCTANTTCTTCCTCAATAGGGTCCCACTGCTGCAACTACAGGTAGATTGGGGTTTACCAGCCCCACAGGATCCGAGGATGCTGAGGTGGTGTAACCTCATGGCTCGACATGTAGCAGGGCCTATAATCAAGTATAATGATTCATTTTCTGACTGGTTGAGGCCCCAGATGCTGATGATCGATGAATACTCATATGTCGGTTTGGATTTCCGAGGAGATCCAGATTTGGTCCTGCCTGAGGATGCTCAGTTGGGTGACTTAGGTGAGAAGTACACATTTTGTTCTTTTTTGATGTTTTTGCAAATTTTATTATATAACTTTTTTTTATGTTTATCCAAGGAGTAATCAAAAAATTTATTTTGATGACTCAGATGTGGGGCCGTATCGACCTCCAGGAACATCTCCCATTCAGAGGCGTGGAGAAGCAGCTCTAGTGGTGAGATGGGATGTCGAGGACTACGAGGGTGGAACAAAACTTAGAGGGGTTGACAGCGGATGTCCCAGACATTGCTATTGGGGAGATCCTGAGATGTTATCAGCTCCATACAGTGGGTGTGTCCGAGTATCTCAGTCGACTGCTCCGTAGGGTATCCCGAGAAGTTGTATGTTATCGTGAGCGTCATCCGTGATGCTATTTTGTAGAAGCTATGGGATTAATATTTTGAGATTTTGATCTTTGTACAGAAACCTTTTGTAAAAACTTTTGATCGTTAAATACATGTATATGTCTTCTACCAGCTTATTTTGTGTTGTATAATACATGTGATGTGTGATTGGTTCATAAATGTCCCAAGTGTCTGTCTAACACATAATTAGATAAGGAATCAGTCAATGTATTTAGACATCTAGGACTGTGTTGATATTCGATATAATCAAAATAACGTTCCAAGAGGCGAATTCGTAAATATACCTGTAATAAAGTAGGACTTTGGATAGCATAGACATTACTTAATTGTAGTACTACTAGCTGCGAATCGAGTCGTATAACCAGGTGACGGATATCAAGTGAAATAGCATCAATCAACAATTCGATGAAGGCACTATATTTTGCAATATTATTGGTCACACGATCGAGGCACACACCTCATAAAATGATAATTCATTTGTAGGTGTGTAAATTGCCCATGCAGTAGAAGCAAGGTCCTGAGTACTAAGACTAGCACTATCGGCGAAGCCAATGTGGGGTAGCAAAGACTCCAACATCTGGAAACCAAGCACAACACCAGATAAGTGGTCGAGGGCAGAGACCAAATAACGAAAAAGAATATTAAAGTAACACACAAAATGTATGATACAATAAAATACAAGCACTCATGCACATGTGATGTTAAGAATAGTACTTCTTTAAGTACAACCCATTTCTGGGTTCACTCAAAGGGATACCGTCGTAGTCCACCAACTCGTAAGCTCCTTTATCCAACACTCATCTGACGATATAAGGACCTCCCCACATAGCTTCAAATTTTCTAGCTCCTAGCATATCCCAATCTTGTTCGTAAAGGAGAACCAAATCACCTTCGAAGAAAATGCGTGGCTTGACATGTTTGTCGTATTGAGCTTTGACGCATTTCTTCTGGGCTTCTATAACTAGGGTGGCATCACGACGGGTTTCTTCTAGTTGCATGAGATACAACAGACGCTCTTCTTCGACAGAAGTGTTTGGGAGAAGTTCGATGGCTAGTTTTAGAGAAGGTATCTCACATTCAATCACCAAGATGGCTTCTAGACCATAAACTAACTGGAAAGCTGTAAACCCGGTAGCAGACTTAACATATGTCCGGTAAGCCCACAATGCTGAAAATAACATCATGTGCCAACTCATTTTGTGAATTCCTATCATTCATCGAAGAATGGTAATGAGGACTTTGTTTATTGCTTCAACTTTACCATTGGCTTGTGGGTAATAGGGTGTTGCGTTTTCATGGGGAAGACCCAACTTTTCGGTGAGTTCAGACATCATGAAGTTTTTGAAGTGGCTACCGTGATTAGTAACGATAGCTTGAGGAACACCAAACCGAGAAATGATTTGATTGAACATGAATAATGTTGCAGTCTTTCCAGTATTTTCAAATGTTGGCATCGCCTCCACCCATTTCGTAAAATAATCTACGGCTACAATAATGTATCCATGTCCCTCAACCAAGTGAGGGTGACATGTCATGAAATTGATACCCATTTCTCAAAAGGACCAACGGAGACGACAGGGTGTAGAGGAGCAGGGTGTGACCGTATTTTGTTGTTGTAGGTTTGGAAAGCATGGCAGTTTTGGATAGTGATTATACAATCGTTGAATAAAGAAGGCCAAAAATACCTTGCTCCTAAGATCTTTTGGGAAGTAGAATACCCAGACATGTGACCACGACATGCTCCAGAATGGTAGTCATTCAGGGATTTCTCGGCTTCGTCAAACGTGAGGCAGCGTCGAAAAACGGATTCAATTCCACGACAATAAAGAGTATCACCGAAAATAATATACTAATGGGCTTGGTAACGTATGCAACGATGGTCAGTGCTAGAAAAATTAGGCCGAAAAGTCAGGGTCTAGAGATATATGATGAGATCCCCATACTAAAGGTCGTCGGAACTGATCAGGAAAAGGGATTCGTCAGGTAATGAATCCTCTGCTACATTTTTTGTCTCAAAATAGGGAAGGTCGCATATCAACTCGACAAACACCAAGAATTTCTTGGACTTAGCACGTTCAAATTCTAAGTCAAACTACTGGAGTATTATGATCCATTTGGAGTATTTTACCCCTAGCAATTGGCATGTAAGAATGTGCTACGTAGGGTTGCAATTGGAAATCACAGTAGTCTTGCATAAAAGGATATAGTGCCGGAAACGTTGAACAGCTTGGACGGCGGCCAAGGCCAGTTTTTCAACATGTAAATACTTGGTTTCGGTAGTCGTGAGACTTCGACTCAAATAATAAATGACATGTTCGTCATGAGAATCATCCTCCCGAATGAGAACCATAGCGATGGTATAGTCTGAGCCTGCAAGATAAAGGAAATAATCCCGACTGTAATCAGGTGGGGAGAGTAGTGGGGTACGAGTTAAAGACAATTTCAAAGCTTCAAAATATTTGTCAGCAGTGGTATCCCATATGAACTCATAACCTTTCTTGAGAAGTTGAGTAAATCCAAGAGTTAGCTCGGCATAGTTCGGGATGAAACAACGGAGAAAGTTTGCCTTCCCTTGCAAACTTTGCAGCTGGCCAAGTGAGGAAGGAGGAGGAATATTGAGAATTGCCTCGACCTTCAAAGGATCTACCCCGATCCCTTGACGTGAAACAATAAATCCCAAAAGTTGACCCGATTCTATGCAAAAAACACATTTGTGGGGATTCAATCGTATATGGTAAAACCAACAGCGAAGGAAAATGGTGTGGAGGTGTGTTGGATGATCTACATGGCGCATGGAATGAGTTAGTAAGTCATCGAGATATGGCTGCACAATGTGCTTTATATCATGAAAGGCATAAGACATAGCATGTTGAAAAGTTGTGTCGACATTCTTTAAACCAAATGGAAGTTTCTGGTAGGCGAAAGTTCCCCAAGGACAAATAAAAGCGATTTTTTGTTGGTCTGTGGGTACGATATTGATTTGATTATATCCAAAGAAACCATCCATCAGAGAGAATATTTCACTTCCGACACAATCGTCGACGATCTGGTCAACGGAGGGGGTAGGAAAGTTGTCGTTAGGACAAGCTTTATTAATGTCTCTATAATCAACGCAGACGTGGATCGTGCCTTGTTTATTGTTAATCGGAACAAGATTGGAAACCCAGTTAGTTAGAGCCACAGGGTAAATAAAGCCATCTTTGAGAAGTTTCTCAACTTCAAGCTTGATAGCAGCTGCTTTACGTGGGTGGACCGGATGAAGTCGTTTCTAGATGGGTTTAGCACCCGAGTATGTCTTAATCTCGTGTACAACAATGTCAGGGTCAATACCCAACATTTCTTCATAGCTCCAGGCGAAGACGCCACGAAATTCTTGAAAAAGAGATTTATAGGTGACAATTTTGTCATTGGAACACGAAGCTCTAATATGCACATTTTCGACAACTCCAGGTTTTATGGATATGTCGAGGGGGATGGTGGGTGAGATATTATTTAAGTTCCCTTCGTAGAACATATCGTGTGTAGACTCGGGAATGGTAGAAATGACGACAACTGTCGACATGGTTGAGATCCTTTGGTAACTCTCAATGGTGTGTTGTTCCAGGAAGAGGATGGAACGATGATGTCCATCATCCCAAGGGGTATCTTCCATGGACATAAAATACATAATCATCTCGTCCGTAGGAAAAATGACGGAGAATGGATCCGGAAATAAATCACCAAGAGAGGGGGTAGAAGGGGTTACCAATTGAATGGCTTGATAAGCGGATTCGACCAGACTCAAAGGCATTTGGTCACCATCACGAAGATGATCACCGGGGTTGGGTACTATCCACGGGTAATAAGACACAGGGGTTTCACGAACAGAGGTGGAGATCATGTTAATCAAGGTGACAAATGGATGTGGAACATTGGGTGGTGGAATGGGGAAAGTACCCATCAAAGAGGAATCTTTAAGAAGACCCACACCGATGTTCTCATATCCAGGGGGGTTTTGCAATGAAAGGGACATTGTCGGTACATGTATCAGAGTTGAAGAAGGCCAATTGGTTCATTGTAATGAATTTTCCTTGATGTGGGAAATGTACGACGCAAAAAAGAGTGGACACAATTGCATGCATGGAATCGATCGAGCTACAACCAAGTAGAAGGTTGTAATCGAGAGGAGCGTCAAAGACCTCCACTTCAACATTGACAGTTTTGCCTTCTAACGTAATAGGCAATGACGGGAGGACACTATAAGGCTTAAAACCAAAGCTAATGAAGGCTTTGAGAATCTTATGGGATTTAGTTAAAGGAGGAGAGTCAATGGCTTTCCAACAGGTAATAGACATGACACACGTTGAGGCACCCTCATCAATAACTGTTCTACAAATGTTCTTGTCGAAGAAAATAACTTGTATTTGGAATGCGAGTTGAGGGGGTAACCATGGAATGTGATCTTCCAAGTCAAAAATTATTAAATTTGTATTCGTAGGGTCGATTCCACCAATAGCTTTCAATAGTGCCTTCCGTTGTATAGGACAACTCTGAAGGACTTCGAGGGTTGACATCTTGGATGGTGCTCAGGACAGATCTTCGACAATACTATAGTTCTGGGTAGTAC
>JASDQU010284409.1:0-14511 GCA_032191745.1 Picea mariana
ATACACATGGTCTTCCTCCACCCCCACCCTCATATGAATGCACATGGTCTCCCCTGACCCCTACCCTCATAACGGTCTTAGAATTATTAGAATCAAAGAGGTCTCCAACTTTGAAAATACGATGAATAAATATAGAATTCCAGGAAGGAGTGAAACAATAAGAGACCATGAGATTAAAATTTTTGGATATAACACACACACACACACACACACATAGTAAACCTTCAAGGTACTTCCTCTCATTTTGAGGATGGTATAGAAGGTAAACTAGTCGGTTGCATTTTTGGCAACCTAACCCAATGGAGAAATTGAGTGAGGCCCAATAATAACTACAGGGGAAACTAGCTTAGGGACTTTACCTTGAGACCTATTACTTGTAATTCACAACACTCAACCACTCGATATAACCCATCGGGATATCTCTCTCTCTCTCTCTCTCTCTCTCTCTCTCTCTCTCTCACTCACTCACTCTCTCTCTCTCACACACACACCATTGGAAAAATGTATCATTACTTGAAATTTATTAGCAATATATAATCAATGTATAATCAATATATCACGAGCTTATAAACATAAGCAACATCACATCAACATCACATCAAGTACACAGTACACAATAATTTATGTTGAAACCCAAATGGGAGAAAACCACAAAAGTCTTTCTTATATATCAAAGAATACATTCATTGGAAGCATCAACTTCCCAATTCTCGAGCACCAATTGGAAGGAGGCCCCAACCCCCTATTTACAGGCTCCAATATGAAGGAAGATACAACTCCATGAATTCTCTAGCTCCAACTAGAAGGAGGCTACAAACCCCTGATTCCTAGGCTCCAACCTGAGGAAGCTCCAACTCCATGTGTTCTTTAGCACCAACCAGAAGGAGGCTACAACCCCCTTTCCTTTCCCCGTCCTGCCGCCCTGAAATATAAGTGTAGACCAATTGTCACTACCACAATCATTGCCACTGTCACTGCCACTTTCACTGCCACTATCATGGCCACTGTCATTGTCACTTCCATTGTTACATCAACCTATGACCTGTCAACATGCCACTATCAAACAATCATTGTATCCAACCTGTCACTGATCAACCTATCCAACATGTCACTATCATCGATACTCAACCAAATCCTCTCACATGGATCATATACCAATGACACCTCTCAAATAGATGTCCAACATCACCAACACATGTATCTATCAAGCATGCACCAAGATCACCAACATACCATCAAAATATATCAACCCGTACCATACCAAGCATCAATAGTGCACCAAAATCATGTGCCAACACCATATCATGCATCAACTATGTATCTCACCACACATCAATGTCACCAAGGAATTCCTCATACATATACCAAAAATGTATCTCAAACAATGTGCCCAATATCCAAGATGCTCCTCAAACCATGTGCCTCAACCATATACCATATCACTCATGATATGTCTCAATCATGCCATACACCATGTACCATAATATATCATCAATGAAGTTCCTCAAAAAATTACCAAACAACCAAGATCATATACCAAGTATATTCCTCAACCATGCACCTAATATGTGCCTCAATTATGTGCCAATGCCTCAACAATATACCAAATACTTGCCTCAAGCATGCACCATAACATCATCAACATGTAACTCTCAAAATATGCATATAAACACACTTGTAACTATGTAACATACTTGGTGTATGTGATCAAAGACATTCATACCTTCTTCAACTTCAACAACAAGAGAATAACATCTTCATCAAACTTTACCTTAATCTCATGGGACTAGTTTTTGGATTAGACACAAACCCTAACTTTAAACAAGAACAAATTTGTACATGTAATTAATAAAGCTCCAAAACTTGTACCCAATATTATTCAATATCTTCTCTAAAATTCCTCCAAGTTTCACTTCTTGGAATATCCCAGAAAACAAGTTGTAGCAAAAATGGAAGACTTTGTTGAATTCTGGCTTATTCTAAAGAGTAAACTTGTAGAGCATACCACACATGTAATATTTGATATAGAATATAATAAAAAACATAATACGGAATGTACTTTATTCAATTCATTTGGTCTCAATGAATTTGGATCCTCTATGAAGACATTATGATATTTTTACCCGTAACACATGTTTTAGACTACTTTCAGGACTAGCCAAAAAACCTATTTTCCATAGAGTGTATCTTAGAAAATAAAACGATCTAGAAGAGGTAATTTTTACCACAGGGACATTGACATGTCTTCTCAATCTGTTCCAAGTTTCACTATCTGAATCATTCTATAAAAAATTTTATAGTGGAAATGATAAGATGACCTTTAAATAACATACCTTAGAACACATCATCACAAGACTTCATCCTCCCTTGGAATTCTGCCCTTCTTTACTTCATCTTCCCTCTAAAATTCACCTCAGATCTCCTTGGTTACCTCAAATAACAACAACTTACTCACATAGAATATATTCAATAGAATGTGTGAGTGAATGTACTTATGAGTGACTTCTTGAGGTATATATATACTTTTTCTAAGTAATCTCTTTCCTTAACTTTAGGGCTTCTTGGAATTTCTTGTTACAACCACTTTTCCCTTTAATTAATGACTTGCAACCAATTAGGGGCTTCTTAACCCATATTTGGGGCTTCCAAATTCATGTCCTCATAACTCCTCAACCATGAGGAACCACGTGGTGTACCACCTATCACCGGAAACGACATGACAAGGACTATCCATCTATGAGTGTCTTACCTACATTTACATTGTCCTTCATGTCCATATTCCTCAATCAAATTCTTGTACCATAACAACACTTCCATGGCTTCATGTAGACTTCATCAAATGCACCCAACACATCTGC
Source organism: Picea mariana (assembly GCA_032191745.1). Classification (NCBI taxonomy): domain Eukaryota; kingdom Viridiplantae; phylum Streptophyta; class Pinopsida; order Pinales; family Pinaceae; genus Picea; species Picea mariana. The sequence goes on from JASDQU010284409.1 coordinate 2,859, forward strand.
TGACATCCACCACTCCATCAATGACAACTAACTCACCATCAATCTCTGTAGAAATTTTCTATACAAATTATGTATTGCCTGGATTCTCTTGATCTAACAATTATATGCCACTGTTAAATACATAATCGCTTCTACTAATGTTCTTGCGGAATTTAAAACACAATCGCCAATTGCAATATCAATAAGAAAGATCAATCACACGTAACACAGATGTGTTTACTGGGAAAGCATAAATATAAAAACCCAACTATCATATATTATGTATATATCATGGATCATGAAACAATCTCATACAAAACTCTAGTCTAATATCTCTCAGTACAATATACAATCATCTCACACTGTCATACAAAAATTGACAAATTCATGTGCCAATTTACTGCTTCCAGACAACCTGTTTCCTCTGCGCAATCCCTGTTAATGGAAATCCCTGCAATGAATGAATTCCTCTTGCCTAGGTTGTGCATTCCTCATGCACACATCCAATGTGTGTGTGGTTGCATGAATGCACCCACTATAGCCACACCTAATAGTCAAACTGTCCCTTTCACCTATTATCTCAACTGGGTCTCCACTAGATTTGACATGCATGTAGTTAACAGTGGTAAATATTCAGTTGCATGTGAGACCATTGATTGTGAATTAATTAATAATTAATTCACTGATCTCTCACTAGTGTAAGTTCAGTTACAACTAGTACAATTGAGCTTAACTCACTTAACCGAGTTAAAATACTTTACAACTCACATAACTACACATATAACTCTGTTACAACTTTGGATCATTCTGTTACAACTAATTCGACTTGGATGTCCCACCAGTCAACCTTTGAACTCAAATTTCCTATAGGTAACTGATTTTCCACTTGAGTTAACTATTTCCAAGTGCTCATTGAGAATACATTAATATTTATTGTCCAATTATTATTAAGGGATAATAACAGTCAACATACATCTATAAATAGAATTCACTCACCATCTATAAATAGACATCATCTATAAATAGAATTTGCTCACCATCTATAAATAGACATTATCTATAAATAAAATTTGCTCATCATTTAAAAATAGACTTCCACCTAAAAATAGACCGAGGCTCCATCCTAGTGTAGGTGCATAATTTTCACTAGGATCTTCTTGTTGAATATCAACACTCCCTCTCAATAAGAAAGGTATTATTCTTCACCCCGATCCTGTCTCTATGGTATTCAAATTTTCTCCTGGTGAGTGCCTTCGTTAGAATGTCTGCATCCTGATCTTCTGTAGGAATGTACTAAAGCAACATGATCTTTCACTGCACACAATCTCTGATATGATGATATCGGATATCTATGCTTAGATCTATCATGAAACACAGGATTAATCGAGAGTTTAATGCAACTCTGATTATCACAATGAATCACAGTCGGATCTAAATGAGAACCAAACAAACAAACCAAGATCTTTCTCATCCATATAGCCTCACATGCAGCTTGACTCGCTGCCATGTATTCCACTTCCATGGAACTGAGTTCCACGGATCTCTGTTTCCTATTGTACTAATAAACAGGTGTAGATCCAATACTAAAGATCCCCCCTGATGTGCTATTTTTGTCCGTTGGGCTTCCCGCCCAATATGCATTCGTGAAGCCATGGAAATTCACCTCATCCGTCTGTCTGTACCATAATCCATACTCAGATATGCCCCTCAAGTATCTCAGGACATGCTTACCCACCTTCCAAAAGATCTTGGTAGGCTTAACCATCACTTGACTCAGTTGGTTAACCACATAGAAAATGTTTGGTCTTGTGTTCACTAGATACATTAGCGAACCCACTAACTGTTGATAGACAGTAGCATTCACTACCTCTCCAAAAGTAGCATTCTCTTTCCTCCAGTTTCCTGGAAGAGGAGTATCCATAGGTTTGCAGCCCTCCATGTGAAACTTACCCGGTATCTCCCTTTCATACTTGCCTTGAGACACAAAACGTTCACCATCTTGCTACCGTATTTCCAATCCAAGGAAATAATGAAGGAGGCACATATCCTTCATATAAAACTCCTTTGTAAGGTCCTTGCATGAGTGTATCAATTTCTCATCACCAGTCAATATTAAATCATCAACATAAAGAACAATGATTAAAATCTTACCCTCCACCACTGATTTATCGACCAGTCTTGGGACAATTTCCCATGCACTATTTTAGGACAATGGAGTCATACTCCTCCACCATTAAATCAACCCAAGTGGGATCTTGCACTGCTTCCTGAAAGGAATATGGTTCAGTCACAATAGATTTGCTCATGAGATCCATGCATCCAATAAATCGATCAGGAGACTATCTCTATATGTGTTGTGAAGTAGGGGCTCCTACATTCTGTGTAGCATCTAGTCTCAATCTATCATCTTATGTGGCGCGCTTTCCACCATTTCTGATGGATGGCTCTGCATGGGTGGATTCCTCCACTCCATGAACCTCCTCATGTGGTTGATCCACATCTTGAGACTTATCTTTGGGAACCAACAATTCCTCCTCCACATGCAAGTCTAGCTCCCTCTCAAGCAACAACCGCATGTCTTTCCCCTCATCGAATTTTATATCCCATCGCATAACATTCATCTTACTGTTAGGAAAATACAAACGATAATTATGGGGTATTTCTGTGTACCCCACAAATATCCCAACTTCAGTAGTCGACTCCATCTTCTTCCTGGCGTTCTTGGTCACATGCACATAAACAGATGAGACAAAAATATTAAAATGATAAACATCAGGTTTCTTACTAGTGAAAGCTTCTTCAGGTGTACTCATGCCAAGTACTCTATGAGGACAACGGTTTCACACATAAATTGAAGTGTTGCATGCTTCTGCCCACAAATGCATTNTTGAGACAAAAATATTAAAATGATAAACATCAGGTTTCTTACTAGTGAAAGCTTCTTCAGGTGTACTCATGCCAAGTACTCTATGAGGACAACGGTTTCACACATAAATTGAAGTGTTGCATGCTTCTGCCCACAAATGCATTGGTAGGCCAACATCGCTCATGTTGCACCCACGATCGTTCTATTCTTCCTCTTCACGACCCTATTTTCATGTGGGTTATGAGGCACTATGAGTTCTCTTCGAATTCCTTCTTTGCTGCAAAAGTCTTTGAATTCATTAGAGATGTATTCTCCACCATTATCACTCCTCAGAGCCTTCCCTTTCTTCCCCAACACTTTCTCCACCAATGCTTTAAACTCACAGAAATTTGAGAATGTTTTATCCTTCTTTTGCATGAAGAAGATATAGCATTTACGATAAAAGTCATCAACAAAAAAAACATAATAGTTATGTTTTATTGTTGAAGCAACCGAGAATGGTCCACACACATCTGAGTGAACTCTCTCCAGGATCACCGAAGCATGGTTCTCCTTTTCATGAAAGGTGGACTTTACATACTTCCCCATGGTGCAACCCTTTCAATGATCTAACTGAGCAAGTGTTCCCACTGGAATTCCAATAGATATATGCTGCATGATTTTCAAGGTTCCATGATGAAGATGGCCCAATCGCCTATGCCATAATTCTCCCTCATACCAGCTCACCACTTTTTCTTCCTTGCCCCTCATGGCAGCGCAACCATCTACCTCTAGCTTGTAGAGATTCTTAACTCAAATCCCTATCTTCTTGACTTGACCCATTGTTTTATGTTGCAGGAAAGCTTTTCCATCGTTGAAAACAACGTCATAGCATTTGTCCTCCAACATTGCGACTGAGACCAAGTTTTTATTTAGAACTAGAGCATGCATAACATATTTCAATTGAAATGGTTTACTTGACTCCCTTTGAAAGGTAACGGTACCAATGCCATTCGCACTATATCATCCATCGTCGTCCATCTCTATATGCATTTTGAGATATTTCTCCTCCAATTCATTGAAAATCTCCTTATCTTCCGTCATGTGGAAGGAAACTCCACTATACAAATACCACATTGATCCCAATGCACTTGACGCCATTCATGTGATCAAGGAGAAGTCAAGTTCAAATTGTGAGGCAAGGGCCTCACCAGCTGCAACTCCAACAACTTTCTTGTTCTTCCTCTTCTGTAGACAGTTAGTAGTGAGATGCCCATGTTCGTGACAGTGAAAACACTTCACTTTGGAAAAATCTAGCTTCTTGACTTTAGACTCGGATTTTGAACGGAATTTCTTCCCCTTCCCTTTCCTTTCCTTTTCCACTTTCTTTTTCCATGCATCAAGATTTGCAGCGTCTGCAGCATCTGGATTAGGAACATCTTTGTCAATGAATTCCTTCAAGCCATTTTCTACGAGTATTGCCTCCATCTTTTCCTTCCAAGAAATGTAGTTCGAGTTGCCATTGAGTGCATACTCTAACATCAAGCCATTGAAATCCATTTCAATCTTGAATCAGCTGTAGCACCAAGAAAGTTTTTCTGCAAATTTGAATTCTATCCAGTCACAAACTCAGATTCTGCAATCTTCTGTGCTCTGATACCTTCTAGAAAATTTCAATAAAAATTATGTATTGCCTAGATTCTCCTGATCTAACAATTATATGCCACTATTAAATACATAATCACTTCTACTAATGTTCTTGCAGAATTTAAAACACGATCGCTAATTGCAATATCAAGAAGAAAGATTAATCACACATAACACATATGTTTTTACCGGGAAATCATAAATCTAAAAACCCCACTATCATATATTATGTATATATCATGGATCATGAAACAATCTCATACAAAAATCTAATCCAAGAGCTCTCAGTACAATATACAATCGTCTCACATTGTCATACAAAAATTGACAAATTTATGTGCCAATTTACTGCTTCCAGATACCCTACCTCCTCTGCGCAATCCATGCTAATGGAAATCCCCACAATGAATGAATTCCTCTTTCCTAGGTTGCGCAGTCCTCATGGGCACATACAATGTGTGTGTGGTTGCATGAATGCACCCATTAAAGTCACAATTGATAGTCAAACTATCCCTTTCACCTGTTATCTCAACTGGGTCTCCATTGGAACTGACATGCATGTAGTTAATAGTGTTAAATCTTTAGTTTCATGTGAGACCACTGATTGTGAATTAATTAATAATTAATTCACTGATCTCTCACTAGTGCAAGTTCAATTACAACTAGTACAACTAAGCTTAACTCACTTAACTNAGTTAACTATTTCCAAGTGCTCATTGAGAATAGATTAATATTTATTGTCCAAATATTATTAAGGGATAATAATAGTCGACATACATCTATAAATAGAATTCGCTCACCATTTATAAATAGACATCATCTATAAATATAATTCACTCACCATCTATAAATAGACATCATCTATAAATATAATTTTCTCATCATCTAAAAATAGACTTCCACCTAAAAATAGCCCGAGGCTCCATCCCAGTATAGGTGCATAATTTTCACTAGGATCTTCATGTTGAATCTCAACAATATCAACCACATCTCTAGGGATTTCATAATTCTCTAAGGGTTGACATCAATTACAACCAACTATCCAAACCAACTATCCAACAATACCCCCCTTTGGCATTGATGGAAACATTGATGCTCCAACACTCATTATGCCCCTCTAACCATTGCTCCTCATCAAAGTTTCTTTCTCCCCCAATTTGACATCAATGGAAAAGGGTCTCTCTCCTTGGGGCTGCTCCCCTTATCTTCATGCATCTTTTCTCTCTCTCTCTCTCTCCCTCTCTCTGTTTCGATGCCTTTTTTTTTCTCTTCACATGTTTCTCTCCTCATGTTTTTCTCCAAGTTCTTCTTCTCCTTTGATAACAAAGAGTGACTCGCCCTGAAAGTATACCTTCTTTGAAAAATCCTTATCTGACTGCATGCACTTGACTTTTACTCTTCCTATCTTTATCTTTATCCCCCTTTGATGTGACAGGTTGATCTTTCTCTTTCAGCAATGTCCTTATGATGATATAACTTCTACTGAGGGTTTCTCTTTCCTTATTTTGTTGTGTCTTTCAATGCTTGCCTTCTTTGACCAACTAATTTCAAATGATTCCAATGATACAATGTCATGCATATTCTCTGACCCATGTTATATGTACCTACTAAGTATCCATCTCTCTCCATATGTCACAAATTGCCCATAACTACTATGCATATTCTATGACCCATGTTTTTTGTACCTGCTAAATATCCATCTATGTCCATATGTCGCAAACTGTCTAGAATGCTGACCCATTGTTGGGCCTCGGAAATGACACATTTTACGATGCAATTTAACCATTTTTCACTCACTTTGTTATTTCATCCCCATACCTTTCATCACCCATATTTCCACATTTGTCCATTTCTACCTTAAATAAGCTTCACGTGACATATGTACACTAAAATGGTTGAATTCCAATGTTTTGATGATTACTTAGTGTAGATATTGAGGTTTGCTAATTTTCTTGTGGAGTTCATCAATTAATTACCAGAATCCATAATCCTTTGTTCACTAGTTAACTATCGGGGAGCCTCTGTTCTAGTAACTTCTAGGGACCCTATGTTCCAGTAACTTCTAGGGACCCTTTGTTTCGGTAGTTCACCAGTGATTTTCCAGAAAATAGTTTAACCAATTTGTGGTTCATATACACTGATTTGGGAACATGGATCTCATGAAATATGTTGTTTTTGTCCTCTTCAAACAAACTTAGACTAAATACAAGATTTGATGTTGATTAGGTTCACATGTTTAGGATGTAATATTTGTTGGTTGCAAACAAATCCACTTATTTAGGATCTAGTCTCATCTTGTTATAAATCCTTTCCTTTTGAAAAAGAGATGCTCTATGTATAAATAAGAGACCATATCAGTCATTGAGGACATATAACATATAGATATAGCTTAGCATATATAGAATTATACATTGGGAGGATCGTACTCAAGATCATTGTGATCATTGTAATCTTTTGATGTTGGAATAAAGAAATTTTTTTGCATATCCAAAGTTCTCTATTGTAGTCTTTCTTAGCAGTGTGTGCCAAGAGAGGCAGGGCCCCCTCTCTTTGGTATACACTACCTAAATAGTTCCTTTCATTATGTGATTTTATTTCAACAGTTGTTCATTTCATTTACTGTTGATTTCTTTCCACAATTTCATTTATGTCAAGTGTGTATAGTAAATTGAACCAGTTGAACATCTTTAAGGTGTTGACAATTGTTCTGACCAATCTAGTAGAAGATAGGAATCGTGATTGTGAGACATCTCAAAGGTGATTTCATGTTAAATTTAACTCTTGGAGGTGTTCTTTCAAATGAGTTGTTGTGTGATTAGATAGTATAAAAAATTGTTGGCCCACTCCTGCATATATTTTCCCAACATCTCACAAGCTTACGAGCTCCCTAGTTGATGCTTTAATGAAGTAGAAATTTAAGAAATCAAGTTTCCCAACACCCATATATCATTGTAATATCATGAAGGCTTCACATATGCAATTTATCATCACATATTCTTGTTTCTTCAAACTGAATCAAATGTGTCCACTGGTCTTCTCTATTTGCAAATCAACCTCTGCATGTCTAGAACAACCTGCATGGGAACACCACTTCTCAATCGATCAATCTATCACTTTGTACTTCTCTTATATGAATCTTGCAAAAACCTCAAACTACTCGAAGGGTGGTTCTCTAATGATCAGGGATCTTTTCATTGAGTGACATATAAACAATTGCAATAAATGAGAGTAAATTAAAGAGCACCATTAAAGAAGGAAAATCTCAATAATGAAGAGACATAAGAATCAAATTTGAAGACAAAAAACTTGATAACGGATTTTGTTCCTGGTGGGCTATGTCTCCGGGTCCTACTCTCAAATGGCTAGGCCTTTTTATTAACTCAGCAAAATAATTTGGAAAAATACATAAGTATACCTCATTATGGAATCAAGCTACAAAAGATTTTCTCAGATCATAAAATAGACAAAACCATTGAATTCGTGTCATCAAATTACTCAAAAATGACTGTCTCCATGCCTCAATCTGACTCTGGCACTCCTAGGCCCAAGAGAAACTCTATCTCAATTTATGTGCCTTGTAGCCTGCAATAAATGCTGAAAAACTTCCTCGAAAAACCTATTGGTCGTACCCTCATGTGCCTCCTCCTGCAACACTGGGCGGATTCACTTTTTTAAACAAAAAAAGAGGATTTGTAATCAACAGAAGGCCATTGGCTTTGTGGTTAGTGGAGCATGTGTTAAGGCATAGAATAAGGGGGAGGTCTCAGGGTCGAGCCCATGGGCCTCCCCTTTTGGGTTGTTCGTTGTAACATATATATATTAAAACATGTTTGTTCCACCAACTTTAGCAGTGGTTCTAGATAGTCCGTTGGGTGCCATATTTGGTGGGGTCCCGCCGGATTTGCCATACCCACCAAAATTTTATATATTTTTTGAAATTTCATTCTTGGGTTGTCATTGGGCATTTTCCCACTTCCACGTGGCATCCCATGACTGGACCACGTGGCAGCCAACCATTGGGCCACGTCAACCAACTATACAATCACCTGCAATGTCAGCGTATGACCTACCACATCAATGTGCCAAGTCAGCCTGCCACATCACCATATGCTCTGCCATGTGGCCATATGGACTGCCACATGGCACATTTTTATTGGTCCATGGAATGACCCAAAAATGCCAAAAATGGGTGACACATGGCATCCTCTGGTGCTTCCACATCACCATGCTGGCATCATGTTGATGTTAACATGACACGTGTCACCTCCTACGTGTGCCATGTATGTTGTATGGATGTTGATGTCATTCGTACTAATGCTGACATTATAGTACGGATGTTGACTTATCATCTATTGATTGGGCTAGGTTGACCAAACTTTGACCGCGAATATCTTTTGATATGTAACTCCTTTTGACGCGCCATTTGTGTCGTTCGAAATCTTGCGACATGATCTTCATGATGATGTCATTTTCACCAAGTTTTGAGAAATTTGAATTTTTTCCCTTTCTCTATCTACTGAGGCCATTCTGAGCTTCCTGAGTTGCTTCTGGGAGTTCTGAGCTATCCTTAGTCTTCTCTGGATCCTTTTTGGGTCACACCTTCCCACTGAGAGCTTTTTGGACCACTAAAATCTTTCATCAATCAACAGATAAGTGAGTGAAGAGTTCTCTCACCTTGTCCTTCTCAATCCACTTTTCCTTGCTTGGATGTGTGCCCTTTAAGCCTACTCAAAGATAATCAACATCACCCTTGCATGAAGTCCTCGTCCTTCTATCTAGGATGATATATTCATTTAACTCATCAAAGTACTCAGGAGAAAAATCATCAACTGAAGGTATTGAAACTTCCTCATCTTGATCCATGATCGTGGGAGGCTCAAAAAGTTTCAAGTTCTCTACATTTACAACTGAATAAATCTACATATAAGGTGGAAGATCTAGATGAAAAGCATTGGTACCACTTTTCTCCAAAATAGTGAAGGGTCCATAACAAATGGGCTTGAGTTTCTTACCTTCACCCTTCAATCTATCCTTGCTGATGTGAAGCCATACCCGATCTCCAACCTGGAACTGATGATCAACCTTGTGTTTTTCATGTCAATCTTTATACTGTGCTTGAATTTTCTCCAACTGTTCCCTCACTGCTTGGTGTACCTTTTGGATCCTCTGGATGAACTTGTGGGCTTTGTCTTCATTTATTTCTTCATTTGATTCAACATCTCTCCCATACATCAAGTCCAAAGGAACTTTAGGTAGGTACCCAAAACATGTCTCAAAAGGAAAACACTGAGTGGAGGAATGTAAGGCTCGGTTGTAAGCATGTTGTACATAGGGTATCTGTTCATCCCGTAACTTGGGATGCTTGTTGCAGCAACCTCAAATAAAAACCACCATTGCCTGGTTTACAACCTCTATTTGTTCATCGGTTTGTGGGAGGAAAGCAATGCTCCTCTTCAATTTGGTGTCCATAATTCTCCACAATATTGTCCAAAAATCTCTAAGGAATCAAGTATCTCGATCCAAGATAATGGATGTGGGTAACCCAAAGTGAACCCAAACATACTGAAAGAAGAGATTAGCAGTCTTCTTAACAGTGATATGCTTTTTACATGGAATTAAGATACACATCTTGTTGAACCTATCCACTACAACATACTAAAAGTCATGACCCCCTTTCGACATTGGTAAACCCCCTAAAAAAAAAATGGAGATACCTTCCCATGGATGGGATGGAACAGGTAGTGGTGAGTATAGCCCCAGTTTTCTATTAGTGGGCTTACAAGTAGAACACATCACACACCCCTTTACATATTTAGTTACAATTGCTTTCATTTCAGGCCAGTAACAAAACCTATGTAAATGAGCCATAGTTTTTCCTACCCAAAAATTCCCAGACACAAGAGAAGTGTGAGCTTATCATATTACATGGACTCATTCACTTGTAGGAATACATAGCTTTCCAAGATGGTAGAGTAGCTTTCCCTGCAGACAATAGTTCTCTACATGTGCACCATGGGTCAGCTTCTCATATACTTCTTTAAAATCTTCATCAATGACATATTGTTCCACATAAATATCATGAGATAAAGAAGTATTCTTCAAAATAATAGAAGCAACAATATGAGGTCTAGAAAGCATATCAACTACCTTGTTACTTGTACCCTTTTTGTACTTGATTACCAAATGAAATTGTTGTAGAAAACCCATCCATCTGTAATGTCGAGATTGTTATAGTTTGGTTTGTTATTGGGGATATTGTAAGGGTTGGTGATCTGTATGTATGATTGTTTCCTTCCCTAACAAGTAGTGCTTCCATTTCTTTACGCTTTGAACTAATTCATTCAACTCTTTATCATATGTAGGATAGTTAACAACAACTTGGTTAAATGTTTCATAGTGGTAATAGATAGGCTTACAATATTGCATCAATACTGCACCCATGGCATATCCATTGGCATCTGTCTTGGTCTCAAAGGGTTGTTGAATATTTGATAGTGTTAATACTGGTGCGGTACTGATATTTTCCTTCAAAGTGTCGAAATATTTTTGTTTCTTTCCTCCCCACTAAAAAGTGTTCTTCACATTGGTTAATGCATGCAAAGGAGATGCTATAAAGGAGAATTTTTAAATGAGCCTCCTCTAATAATGGACTACACCTAAGACGCTGTGTATCTCAGTTACACTTTTGGGCTCAGACCAATTTACAATTACATAAATCTTGGAAGGATAAATTTTTAATTGTCCCCCTCCTACAATATGACCTAAGTACACAAGTGCAGTCTTACCAAATTCACATTTGGACAATTTTACATACATCTTTTCCCTTTGCAAAGTATCCAATACTTGTTTTACATGCCTCACATGTTCATCCCAAGTCCCGGTAAATATAAGAATGTTGTCTAAATATACAATCATAAAATCATCTAGAAAAGGCCTGAATACATCATTCATCGCACGCATGAAAGTTGTCGGATAATTACAAAGCCCAAATGGCATAACTAACCACTCAAACAATCCCTGTTTGGTTTTAAAGGTAGTCTTCCATGCATCATGTTCTGCAACCCTGATATAATGGTATCCAATGCGCAAATCCAACCTAGTGAAATAAACAACATTTTTTAATTGATCAAGTAAATAATCTATACAAGGAAGAAGGTATCTATTTTTCAATGTGATTTTATT
>JASDQU010284410.1:0-14511 GCA_032191745.1 Picea mariana
AAGATGTGTTACTTGTTCCTTCTTACTAGCTAATTCAATGGTCAAAACTTAGGGAAAGAGTCATGTCCTGTCCTGTTTTGTTCTAGATCTAGGTGGATCTAGGGAGATCTGTTAGTGTCCGCACCTACCGATTAGTCCAATAACAACAAGGAATGAGGAACAAAAATTGTATGAGGACTAGACACCGACAACAGTGACCTACGAATGGGGCCAACGTTGAAATATTTTCAAACAATTTCTTTATGCACTGAAATTTGTCTTGGGTAGACTATTGGAATTCCTTAATGATATGGATAGACTCAAATTTGAGTGACACAACCACTTTCTTCCTTCATTAATTCATCATGTAAACCATAAACCCTAATTTTGTTTCAAAGTACCCAATTTGGTTGACGCAAGTTTTAGTATTTCGTCAGTATTTCTTCATTTTTCTTTCAGGTTTTACATTAATGTATATACAATGTATCTGCATCATAGTTGTGATGAAAAATCCCTCTATTTCGTTGATTACTTAATCAACACCATCAAGATACTATAGGCAAGAAACAATGACATGCGAATGGAGCCAACATTGAAATGTTTTCAAACTCATGTATCGAAATGCATCGAAATTTGACCTGGATAGACTATTCACATGCCTTAATGATATGGGAGGGTTTATGGACTCAAATTTGACTGACACGCCCACTTTCTTCCATCATCAATTCATATGAAAACCATAAACCTTATTTTTCATATGTTCTAGTAGATATGTTAATGATTCCAAGTTTCATATTTGTATTTGACTGAAGGTCTAGCTAGCTTGCAAAGTATCAAATTGAAATTTCAAGTTGATAAACCAAATATATGAAATGAATCCAAGCATCATTTGATATCGTCTCAAGAGATACAAATGTAAATAAACGTGCGACAAATTTTTTATACTATCGACGAAAACAGTTCGTCGATAGTATAGCTAATTCGTCGCAAGAATATTGTGTCTAATTTGAATGATGTTACATGGTTTCCAAGGAGTGTAGGGATTATATTATGGTGCAATGTAGTGTATTCTATAAGAACAATATCTATGCCAAACCTCAAAATGGATAGTACCATATCTTGTTCATAAGACAAATATTCTTGGTATGTTTCCTTTGTGGATATGGTGGCTCAAGCCCTCAGTACACATGATGCCTTATAATGAAATGTAACAATTTTGCTATTGAATTATGATAGTGTTATGTCACCCATGGTTAAGGAAATAACTTAAGGTTATTAGGTCCTATTTTAATCTTCTTAGAATTGACATTCGTTACATAGTCGTTGAAAAAAGACAAAAGACTTATGTAGTGGATATTAATTTGGTCTTTGTGTGGGACATTTTATGCCATTAGGAACAAGGAATGAGGAACAAAAATTGTATGAGGACTAGACACCGACAACAATGACCTGTGAATGGGGATAACATTGAAATTTTGAAATCAAGTAAAACAGAACAACATTACCTACAAAAAAATGTAAACTTAAAGCTCATACCAAAATTTACTTGAAAAGAATGAAAAAGGAGAAGTGTACTAGCTTGGCAAAGGGGGCCCTCCAGTGCTTCACTTGTACACCTAGAGTTGTCTCAGTTAAGAAGGAACTTCTAGAAGAATTCACATAATCATCTCATAAACATTGTCAATAAAAAAACACCAAACCGATCTCAAGACTAAAAATTCAGAGTTTTCTTCATTAACATAAGATGTCATACTAGTCCATGTCTTGAAGTATTTATACAAAACGTTTGTAACTGAAAATACTAAAAATAATCCTAATCTAAGGATGATATACACAAATATATACTAATAAGGTTGAATCCCTCCTTTAGATTCACAAAATATGCACAAATCACAAGAAAATCTAAAACTGCCCATAATTTTATGCTAAAACAAGGTATTTTTTGTTGAAGTGGCCCTGCTTGACCAGCGTTGACCAGACACCTGGAATGCTCAGATATCGAACCTGATAGATATTCATCCATACTTGTACATCAAGGATCATGAAACATGTCTCTGATTTCTCCCAGCTGTCCTGAAAGTACACGAACCTTGGAGGAATTACGGGATTTAGTCAAAGCCTGCAATTTCTGATAAATTTTTAATTTTAATTCTAAAAATTCAAAAATTCAATTCTTAAGATAATGAATGATAAATGTACCTTGCATAGGTTGTTTTATGGAAAATATGGAATAAAATGAAGGAAAAATGGATGGTTTTGGAGACAAAAGTATGATTTGTGAAGTGAAAATAAGCATAAAATGGTACCCAACATCTCCCCCAAGAGGAAGACTTTGCATGTCCTCATGCACAAAAAATGTTCTTGAACTCCTATCAATAGTCTTCTACCACCTCTGTTGCCTGAAATAATGTGTCCACATTGGCTTGAGTTGTATGAAGAACTTTTAACCTCTTATATTTTTCCTTGTATGCTTGCTTTTGCTGAAGCCATTTGTATGCTTGTTCGAAGATCAGTTTGTTTCTCTTTTGAAGCATATTTTACTTATTCTTTAGTTTTTCATTTTCCTCATGATTTTTATGGCTTTGAGTTAATGCAAAATCTTAATGGTGGTGTAGTAACCAACTAAGCCAAGAGGTGAACATTTTTTAGGATCATAGAAACTAGGTATTAAGAGTTAGGGGAAATAGGTGTTAGAGGTTAATGATTATATAGGTTAGGGGTTACAAGAACTAATGGATAAAGAGCTAATGAATAGAGGGGTTAGGAGTAGTAAATATCTTAGGGTTTTAAGGTAGAAGTAGTTAAGGGTGAGGTTAATACCTCCTCCGGCTACCATAATATCAATAGTTAGGGATTGAGTATTATGGATCTTATAAATGGTAGTAGTTTGACGATGCTATGGTATTAGGAGGTATAATGACTATAATCATTAGGAGTTATATGGATTACATAGGTGAGGGGTTACAAAAGTTGTTTGAAGATGATATGGTATTAGGAGGTATAACAGTTATACTCATTAGGAGTTATATGGCTTATGTAGGTGAAGGGTTACAAAAGTTGTTGGATAGAGGGGTTTGGGGTAATAAAATTCTTAGGTTTTTAATTTAGTAGGGGTTAAGGGTTATATCGTGATCATTGTTAAAGGAGAGAATGATTATATGTGTTAGGGATTATGGGATAAGGGGTTATACAAATGGTTTATAGAGGTTAGGATATATATTGGCTTTGAATTGGGGGTTATAGGTTAAGGGACATATGGGTTATAAATAATAAGGCTTATATAGGGTTCATATCAAATATGTGATATGGTTTTGAGATAATAGGGATCATGCACTATAAGAGTTATAGAGATTGCATATGATAGAATTTTCAAGTTTGGTGTTAAATGGCTCAAGGGTTAAAAGTGTTAGTTATTTATGGTGATATTGCTTTTGGGTGATTTGGGTTAGAATTTATGGGGTTTGTAAGGATAAATGGTTATAGGTTAGGAGATATATGATTGGCTCCAATATACTGATGTAAATTAGAGTGTATTTAATTGTCAATCCGGTGTTTATAAGACTTAGAGACACATCCAAAATGTATGGACTTAGAGATAAATTTAGTTCTTTAAATAAAAATAATTCAAAAGTTAATATAAGTGTTGAGTATGAAAGAAACACTA
Source organism: Picea mariana (assembly GCA_032191745.1). Lineage (NCBI taxonomy): Eukaryota > Viridiplantae > Streptophyta > Pinopsida > Pinales > Pinaceae > Picea > Picea mariana. Next base: position 3,644 of record JASDQU010284410.1, read on the forward strand.
AGATTATTTATAGAAGGTGTATTCATAGATATCTTACCATTAATCAACAAGCTAAAGTAAATCATTCAACTAAATTTAAACATTCAAAGTAGTTTAGAGGCTTGCTAATGTCATGAAAGACTAAACCCTTTTAAAAGAGATGCATTATTTTCTTTCCCACATTCATCAGCAACATAAGTAATTTTGAAATAAAGTAAAACATAGCAGCATTACCTACAACAAAATTGATGCAGACCCCCAACCCTCAGGTTGATATCCACTCACAGTATCGTTCTAATATCCTCGAGCCGAAGCGGCTCCTTTGGCTCCCTACTAAAACCTTTAACAAATCCAATCCACAGGTCCTTCGAAAACTCCACCTGTGCGAACGAGCACTAGGCGTGAGCTTCACCCTCACACAACCACAACTGGCCTTGGCACAATTTCCTTTCGCAACTCAAAACTTGCGAGTTCATGGGTCGAAGACCCTCGACTCCTCTTTTCTAAACTCCCGATACCTGAGATGACGATACAGGTATAACCCCTTCTTTGCTAGTGTCTCTAACAATGACCACCAACTAGGGATAATAGCTAGCACCTCTCGCTACTCATGACTTCGTGAGTTGAAGGGTTTAACCTCTAGGCCCTTATTTTACGAGACTCCAAGACATGAAAGTTAGAAAATATTTGACTACTTCAGTACTTCTCGTGGCTCATAACTTCGTGATTTTATTTGTTGAACCTTTGTGATCCATTCTTACAAGAACCCGAAGCATGAGAAGTCAACAGAGTGTTGACTCCCTTCCCAGGTGACGCGTGTCCTTTGCCTATCAACTCTTCTATCTTTCCTCTGGCATTTTCTGTTATGCCACCTATCAACTATGTGGGCCACCTATCAGATGTGCCACATGTTCGCACGAGCCTCGGTGCTCAGTACTTCACGACTTCCACCATCGAAAGGAAGTTCCTCCAAACCCCGAACCTCCAATACGCGATGTAGAAAGATGCCAGATCTCATGGCTCTCCTTCCTCCTCAATCAACAGTTCAGATCACATCGCGATCTCATGACTTGGGACTTTGTAGAGAAAATGCCTCCACCTCTCTAGCTCATGATACCCTAATTCACAACATAATCCTAATCCCTACCACCTATTGTCCAGAATGGTTGGTCCTGACCCCTTTAGGATTTTGTGGGTCAAGAGTTCTGACTCCTGCCCTTTGTATCTCTTGGTATCTGAAATGCCAAAATAGGCCTTTCATTCCCCTCTTCACATATGAGAGTTAAACCTCATGAAGTTCCTCCCAGATCCGATGGTTATCGACTATCTGTGCAAGATCTGACGGCTCAGATCTGTTCCTCCCGTGTGCTCTCTTATGTTTCTTCGTGGACATGATTCCAACGGTCCAAATCTCTTCCAGTTCCTGAATCGATGGAAATTGTAGCTCCTTCCTGAGATTTTCTCTCCTTCCTTCCTTGGAAGATTTCTAAGTATTGAAGGTCTCGGCCTTTGTTCTCTTCTGCGAAGCCTGTCTCCTCGGCTCTCACCTATATTCGAAAGACATTGTCCCTCCTAAGCTTCGTCAAAATCTGAACCTTCCAAAGGGTTTCTCTACCTCTGCGCTCCTTGCAGCTATCGCTCTATGCGCAAAGGCACTCTTCCTCCTGAGCTTTGTCCTCCTTGAATCCTTAAAGGATTCTTTGACCTCTGCACTCCTTGCAGGGTCCCTGCACACACGAAGGTGCTATCCATCCTGAGCTTCTCTATTTCTCAGACCTCTAAGGGACTTAACCCTTTTCTCTCCCTCAGATGGACATTTGGTGCTCCTCTTAGCAACCACTTACTCAAGCAACTCCTTGCTAAGCCTGAGGGTGTTCAGTAAACCTGTGAAGGTCCTCCTGTGACACTTCTCCTTCTCTGAACTCAAAACAAGAGTTCCTTCTGTGCCCTTAGCACTTGCTCAATACCCTCCTGAAAGAGCTTCCAAAATCCTCAGTGATTCTGTCTTCTCAACGAACTCGAGATAGAGTTATTCTCCTAATGCAACCCGTGCATCTGCTCAATGCCCATCTGGAAGAGTTTCTCCAGATTTCTCTCAGTGACTCTGTTTCCCTTTGAATTCACAGTAGATTTCTTGTATGCACTATATGCACCTTCTTGATGCCCTCTTGGCAAAGATCTACAGAATCCCTCGGTTATTTTTTCTTCTGTTGTGTCCTCCTCTATACAGTCCTTCCTCCAAGGTGTTCAACAACCTTGAGGTTTCTCTTTGAGCCAATTACTTCATCTAGTGCGCCCTCCTGGCACGTCCTTGCCCAAATTCGGTAGAATTCAGGAGTGCATCTATGCACTGGCTTTCAGAACCCACAATGTTCTGTCACACCCTCTTGGCATGAAGCCTCAAAGAACCGCTAAACCTGAAGTCAAAGAACCCACAGATAGCAGAACCCATCTGTCCCTGCAAATGCATACCTAACATACATCTACATCATATCATAAACACATAATGACATTCATCATACACAGAATAACATGTAGGAAAAAATGCTCTTTATATTAATATGAAATTCCTCCTTTACAAGGTGTTCTTGAGCTCAGAATTTGACAGAGTCTCAACTCCTTCTCTCCTCTTCTCTACTCTCACAGAGCTCTCCTCTCCTTTCTATTCAACTACTAACATAAGATCCAACATCTTTTACATGAGGGGGCTTTTTGAGCTCTTCCCTCCAAGCTACCTACCCTATTCAATTACATTAACTCTACATTGAATGGGCTATATAGTTTGAATCATATCTATATCCCAGCCTTACAACCATTACATGCCTCCTTTAACTACAGCCTTCTCAAAGGCATGGCTCTATGGCTCCACGACCTTACATACATTAATTACATTGAAATCAAATTCAAAATGTGAGAGGACTAGTGCCTCTCTTCCTTGAATGCGCTCTTTGAATGCGTTGAGTGGGTTGTCTGGCTGGTGCATGGATAGCTTGGGAGTGATTCTCCTGCATAAAAAATGTAAACTTAAAGCCCATACCAAAATTTACCTTAAAAGAATGAAAAAGGAGAAGTGTACTAGCTTGACAAAGGGGGCCCTCTAGTGCTTCACTTGTACACCTAGAGTTGTCTCAGTTAAGAAGGAAATTACAGAAACATTCACATAATCATCTCATAAACATCATCAAGAACAAAACACCAAACTAATCTCAAGACTAAAAATTCAAAATTTTCTTCATTAACATAAGATGTCATACTAGTCCATGTCTTGAAGTATTTATACAAAAAGTTTGTAACTGAAAATACTAAAAAGACTCCTAATCTGAGGATGAGATCCAAAAAATATACTAATAAGGTTGAATCCCTCCTTCACATCCACAAAATATGCTCAAATCCCAAGAAATTCTAAAACTACCCATAATTTTATGCTAAAACTGGGTATTTTCTTCTGAAGTGGCCCTGTTTGACCAACGTTGACCAGACACCTGGAAAGATCAGTTCTCGAACCTGATATATATTTATCCATCCTTGTACATCAAGGATCATGACACATGTCTCTGATTTCGCCCAGCTGTCTTGAAAGTACATGAACCTTGGAGCAATTACGAGATTTAGTCAAATCCTGGAATTTTTGATAAAAATTTAATTTTAATGCTAAAAATTCAAAAATTCAATTCTTAAGCTAAGGAATGATAAATGTACCTTTCATAGGTTGTTTTATGGAAAATTTAGAATAAAATGAAGGCAAAATGGATGGTTTTGGAGACAAAAGTATGATTTGTGAAGTGAAAATAAGCATAAAATGGTACCCAACATCTCCCCCAAGAGGAAGACTTTGCATGTCCTCATGCACAAAAAATGTTCTTAGACTCTTGTCAATAGTGTTTTGCCACCTCTGCTGCCTCCAATAATGTATCCACATTGGCTTGAGTTGTATGAAGAACTTTTAACCTCGTATATTTTTCCTTGTATGCTTTCTTTTGCTGAAGCCATTTGTATGCTTGTTCGAAGATCAGTTTGTTTCTCTTTTGAAGCTTCTTTTTCTTCTTCTTTAGTTTTTCATTTTTGTCATGATTTTTATGGATTTGAGTTAAAGAAAAACCTTAATGGTGGCGCAGTAACCAACTAAGCCAAGAGGTGAACATTTTTTAGGATCATAGAAACTAGGTATTAAGAGTTAGGGGAAATAGGTATTAGAGGTTAATGATTATAAGTATAAGCAATTGTATTTAGGAGTTATAGGTTAGATATGTTATGAATTAGAGTAGTTAGAGATGAATTATTATAATTCTTATATATGTTAGCAGTTCAACATTATAAGGGCCATGGTATTAGGAGGTATAAAGGTTATAAATGTTAGGAGTTATAGGGATTATATAGGTTAGGGGTTACAAGAACTAATGGATAAAGACCTAATGGATAGAGGGGTTAGGGGTAGTAAAGATCATAGGGTTTGAAGGTAGTATTAGTTAAGGGTGAGGTTCATACCTCCTCCAACTACCATAATATCAACAGTTAGGGATTGAGTATTATGGATCTTATAAATGTTAGCAATTTGACGATGCTATGGTATTAGGAGGTATAATGATTATAATCATTAGGAGTTATATTGATTATATAGGTGAGGTTTTACAAAAGTTGTTTGATGATGCTATGGTATTAGGAGGTATAATGGTTATACTCATTAGGAGTTATATGGCTTATATAGGTGAGGGGTTACAAAATTTGTTGGATAGAGGGGTTTGGGGTAATAAATTTCTTAGGTTTTTAATTTAGTAGGGGTTAAGGGTTATATCGTGATCATTGTTAAAGGAGAGAATGATTATGTGTGTTAGGGATTATGGGATAAGGGGTTATACACATGGGTTATAGAGGTTAGGATATATATTGGCTTTAACTTGGGGGTTATAGGTTAAGGGACATATTGGTTATAAATAATAAGACTTATATAGGATTCATATCAAATATGTGATATGGTTTTGAGATAATAGGGATCATGCATTATAAGGGTTATAGATATTGCATATGATAGAATTTTCAAGTTTGGTGTTAAATGGCTCAGGGGTTAAAAGTGTTAGTTGTTTATGGTGATATTGCTTTTGGGTGATTTGGGTTAGAATTTATGGGTTTTGTAAGGATAAATGGTTATAGGTTAGGAGATATATGTTGGGATCCAATCTACTGATGTAAATTAAAGTGTATTTAATTGTCAATCCAGTGTTTGTAAGACTTAGAGACACATCCAAAATGTATTGACTTAGAGATAAATTTAGTTCTTTAAATAAAAATAATTCAAAAGCTAATATATGTGTTGAGTATGAAAGAAACACTAATCTTCTTTACAAAAGGTGTATTCATAGATCTCTTACCATTAATCAACAACCTAAAGTAAAAGCATTCAACTAAATTTAAGCATTCAAATCAATAAGCATTCAAACTAGTTTAGAGGCTTGTAAATGTCATGAAAGACTAAACCCTTTTAAAAGAGATGCATTATTTTCTTTACCACATTCATCAGAAACATAAGTAATTTTGAAATAAAGTAAAACACAATATAATTACCTACAACAAAATGTAAACTTAAAGCTCATACCAAAATTTACTTGAAAAGAATGAAAAAGGAGAAGTGTACTAGCTTAGCAAAGGGGGCCCTCTAGTGCTTCACTTGTACACCTAGAGTTGTCTCAGTTAAGAAGGAAATTCCAAAGCATTCACATAATCATCTCATAAACATCATCAAGAACAAAACACCAAACTAATCTCAAGACTGAAAATTCAGAGTTTTCTTCATTAACATAAGAAGTTATACTAGTCCATGTCTTGAAGTATTTATACAAAACGTTTGTAACTGGAAATACTAAAAAGACTCCTAATCTGAGGATGAGATCCAAAAAATATATTAAGAAGGTCGAATCCCTCCTTCAAATCCACAAAGTATGATCAAATCCCAAGCAAATCTAAAACCATCCATAATTTTATGCTAAAACAGGGTATTTTCTGCTGAAGTGGCCCTGTTTGACCAACGTTGACCAAACACATGGAAAGATCATATCTTGAACCTGATATATATTCATCCATCCTTGTACATCAAGGATCACGACACATGTCTCTGATTTTGTACAACTGTCCTGAAAGTACATCAACCATGGAGCAATTACGGGATTTAGTCAAATCCTGTAATTTCTGATAAATTTTTAATTTTAATGCTAAAAATTCAAAAATTCAATTCTTAAGATAAGGAATGATAAATGTAACTTGCATAGGTTTTTTTGTGGAAAATATGGAATAAAATGAAGGAAAAATGGATGGTTTTGGACACAAAAGTATGATTTGTGAAGTGAAAATAAACATAAAATGGTACCCAACATCTCCCCCAAGAGGAAGACTTTGCATGTCCTCATGCACAAAACATGTTATTGGACTCTTGTCAATAGTCTTATGCCACCTCTGTTGCCTGAAATAATGTATCCACATTGGCTTGAGTTTTATGAAGAACTTTTAACCTCTTATATTTTGTCTTGTATGCTTTTTTTTGTTGAAGCCATTTGTATGCTTGTTCGAAGATCAGTTTGTTTCAGTTTTGAAGCTTCTTTTTCTTCTTCTTTAGTTTTTCATTTTTTTCATGATTTTTATGGCTTTGAGTTAAAGAAAAACCTTAATGGTGGTGCAATAACCAACTAAGCCAAGAGGTGAACATTTTTTAGGATCAAAGAAACTAGGTATTAAGAGTTAGGGGAAATAGGTGTTAGAGGTTAATGATTATAAGTATAAGAAATTATATTTAGGAGTTATAGGTTAGAGATGTTATGAGTTAGAGTAGTTAGGGATGAAGTATTATAAGTCTTATATATGTTATCATTTCAACATTATAAGGGTCATGGTATTAGGAGGTATAAAGATTATAAATGTTAGGAGTTATATGGATTATATAGGTTAGGGGTTACAAGAATTAATGGATAGAGGGGTTAGGTGTAGTAAAGATATTAGGGTTTTAAGGTAGTAGTAGTTAAGGGTGACGTTAATACCTCCTGCAACTACCATAATATCAATAGCTAGGGATTGAGTATTATGGATATTATAAATGTTAGCAGATTGACAATGCTATGGTATTAGGAGGTGTAATGATTATAATCTTTAGGAGTTATATGGATTATGTAGGTGAGGGGTTACAAAATTTGTTTGACAATTCTATGGTATTAGGAGGTATAATGGTTATACTCATTAGGGTTTATATGGCTTATATAGGTGATGGGTTACAAAAGTTGTTGGATAGAGGGGTTTGGGGTAATAAAGTTCTTAGGGTTTCAATTTAGTAGGGGTTAAGGGTTATATCGTGATCATTGTTAAAGAAGAGAATGCTTATGTTTGTTAGGGATTATGGGATAAGGGGTTATACACATGGGTTATAGAGGTTAGGATATATATTGGCTTTGATTTGGGGGTTATAGGTTAAGGGACATATGGGTTATAAATAATAAGGCTTATATAGGGTTCGTATCAAATATGTGATATGGTTTGGATATAATAGGGATCACACATTATAAGGGTTATAGAGATTGCATGTGATAGAATTTTCAAGTTTGGTGTTAAATGGATCAGGGGTTAAAAGTATTAGTTATTTATGGTTATATTGCTTTTGGCTGATTTGGGTTAAAATTTATGGGGTTTGTAAGGATAAATGGTTATAGGTTAGGAGATATATGTTCGGCTCCAATCTACTGATTCAAGTTAGAGTGTATTTAATTGTCAATCTGGTGTTTGTAAGACTTAGAGACACATCCAAAATGTATGGACTTAGAGATAAATTTAGTTCTTTAAATAAAAATAATTCAAAAGATAATCTAAGTGTTGAGTATGAAAGAAGCGCTAAGCTTATTTATAGAAGGTATATTCATAGATCTCTTACCACTAATCAACAAGATAAATTAAAAGCATTCAACTAAATTTAAGCATTCAAATCAGTAAGCATTCAAACTAGTTTAGAGGCTTGTAAATGTCAGAAAGACTAAACCATTTTACAAGAGATGCATTCATTTCTTTCCCACATTCATAAGAAACACAAGTAATTTTGAAATCAAGTAAAAAACAACAACATTACCTACAACAAAATGTAAACTTAAAGCTCATACCAAAATTTACTTGAAAAGAATGAAAAAGGAGAAGTGTACTAGCTTGGCAAAGGGGGCCCTCCAGTGCTTCACTTGTACACCTAGAGTTGTCTTAGTTAAGAAGGAATGTCCAACAACATTCACATAATCATCTCATAAACATCATCAAGAACAAAACACCAAACTGATCTCAAGACTGAAAATTAAGAGTTTTCTTCATTAACATAAGATGTCATACCAGTCCATGTCTTGAAGTATTTATACAAAAAGTTTGTAACTGAAAATAATAAAAGACTCCTATTCTAAGGATGACATCCAAAAAATATACTAATAAGGTAGAATCCTTCCTTCAGGTCCACAAAATATGCACAAATCCTAAGAAAATCTAAAACTGTCCATAATTTTCTGCTAAAACATGGTATTTTTTTATGAAGTGTCCCTATTAGACCAGCGTTGACCAAACACCTGGAAAGTTCAGATATCGAATGTAATAGATGTTAATCCATCCTTGTACATCAAGGATCATGACACATGTCTTTGATTTCTCCCACTTGTCCTGAAAGTACACGAACCTTGGAGCAATTATTGGATTTAGTCAAATCTTGTAATTTCTAATAAATTTTTTAATTTTAATGCTAAAATTTCAAAAATTCAATTCTTAAGATAAGGAATGATAAATGTACCTTGCATAGGTTTTTTTTATGGAAAATATGGAATAAAATGAAGGAAAAATGGATGGTTTTGGAGAGAAAAGTATGATTTGTGAAGTGAAAATATGCATAAAATGGTACCCAACATCTCCCCCAAGAGGAAGACTTTGCATGTCCTCATGCACAAAAAATGTTCTCGAACTCCTGTCAATGGTCTTCTGCCAGCTCTGTTGCCTGCAATACTGTATCCACATTGGCTTGAGTTGTATGAAGAACTTTTAACCTCTTATGTTTTTCTTTGTATGCTTGTTTTTGCTGAAGCCATTTGTATGCTTGTTCGAAGATCAATTTGTTTCTCTTTTGAAGCTTCTTTTTCTTCTTCTTTCGTTTTTCATTTTCCTCATGAGTTTTATGGCTTTGAGTCCTCAACATTTCATTTTCTGTTTTCAAATATGTTTCCAGGAACTCTATTTCTTTGATCTTTTTATTCATCTTTTTTATTTTCTTGTCTTTCTTATCAAGCCCTAATGTGGACCCACCAACCATTTCTTCTATCTGTTTTACTTTTTGTGGTGATTGAGTTTCATCTTTCATGTCTTCAATTAATTGTTTCACCTCTTCTCTCATTTGTTCATATGTGGAAGTCTCTTGTTTTTCAAAATCATCATCTTCCAATGATTGTGCTTTCCTTGCCTCTTTTTGTTTCTCCAAAGTATGAATGTATACATACTGTGCTTGTTGTGCTTCATCATCAATTTATTTTATTTTTCCTTTTTGGACTTGTTGGATTTTTCTTGATTTCCTTTCATATGTGGTGAAAATCTTATCTTTTTCTTGGAATTCTCTTTCCATTTTCACCATACTTCTTGTTCTTCTCCTCCCCATAGGTTGTTTTGAGCTAGTTGCCTAGGGGTGTTGCATTTCCTCCTCATCATCTTTCATAATCAAGATCTGTTCTTCTTCTATTTTCTCTTCCACTGTTTCAAAACCATTTCCAATGATAAATTGCTGCCATGACAAGTTCTGTTTTTGTAGTTCATGCATGATAATCATTTTGATGAAGCCATAGTGATATAGACTCTTTTTTGTATTCCTCCCTTCTTTTTGAACATCCTTAGCCATCTTAGAAAGGATTTGCAGAAGAAAGTAGGGCATGCTAATTTCACAATCACTCTTTAAATGTTGCAACAATTTGATGTGATACAAGTAGACAATATTAAACCTTCCTTCACAAGTAATAAATTTATGGACGAGATAGGTTAATTCATCCCAAGGATGAATCAACCAACTCCTTGGAATTCCTTTTTTTCAATTTAATTTTTCAATCCTAGATTTGGATACAAAAGGTGCCCATGATTTGTCTTTAAAGTGTTTAGTTTTGAAGTATCTTTCTCCAGTTTGAGTTAATCTAGTGATCTGTTCAATTACATCTTCATAAATTCTAATGGTGATGTTACCAACAATGGACCTTTCCCCATTAGATGAACAAGCAAACTCTAAAGCAACCTGTTCACAATATCCATCAAAATTCTCAAAGAAAGATATCCATTGATTTTTTTTCAAGAATTTCTAGACAGTCTTTGTGAGTTTCTGATGGATCAAACTTCTCTGGTTCATACCTAGACACCATTCTTTCAATTTTTAAAGAGAAAGACCCTGAAAATTATTTCACTGCTTATACAAAAAGGAGGTCTATCCTTGTCCAAAAAAATTCAACCCTGTATATTCTTCATTCAGTTGTTTTGATTTCTTCAAACTTGCAGACTCTGTTTTAATTCAATTCTGTGAATGTTCTTTCAACAAGAATTTTGTGTTCAAATGAAACAAAGAAAATATCATTTTTTTAATTTGTAAACTGCTCTCTGTTAATTTCAATCATAAAGTTCTTGATGAAAGGGAATACCTGGCAATTCAATCTACAATTTAAAATCTTCTATGCCTTCTTGTTGAAACCCAACTCTATTTTTCTTCTTTGTAGGGACCTAATTAACTCAATTCTATTAAAACCTTAAATTAAAATAGTAAACTTCTACTTCTACACAGAAAAATCAGTAATTTCTTTTAATTCAACATGTAAGCATGTTAAATTAATTAATGAACAACAATTTCATAATAGAATAAGAATCACTTAACA
>JASDQU010284413.1:0-14476 GCA_032191745.1 Picea mariana
TGCACGGGTCACGATACCATTTATTATAGTATCTCTGGGTGCAACCACACGTTCGACCACTACCTCAAGGTGTCCCCATGGCTCCAGGTAAAGCCCTCACGAGAATTGAACCTTGCCCAACGGTGAAAAACTCCTCGCTTTCCACCATTGGATCCAACCCCTTTGGGCGTTTTTTCAATGTGTTTTTTGGTCATTTAAAAAAAAACATTTATTTGTGAAGATTTTATTCTTTCTATTTATTTGTTTTTTAATGTAAATTAAAAATAAATAAAAATAAAATTTGTAAATAAATTTTCAAGGGACCATTTGGAGTCCAATTTTGGGTTGTTTATTTACATAGGTTTTTTTTGTCAATATTACAATTTCAATTAGGTCGCAAATAACTATGATTTTCACGTTTAGGAAAAAAAAGAAATTGCGTAGCATCACTTTTTTATTTAGGTGTTGATTTTAAGGTTTTTCTAAGCTAATGTCTGAGTTTCGAAGGCCATGTTCGAAAAATGTTGTAATTTTGACCACGTTTAAAAAAATGGTGCTACCAGTAGCACCACTTTTTGATTTGGGGGTTGATTTTCATGTTTTTTACGCAAAAATATGGGTTTTAAGGGCTAGAGTTCTCGTTTTGAGGTCATAGTTCTCGTTAAGTCGGTAACTATGTTTTTATTGTTAGCTCACTAGGAAGCAATTTTCAGATCTGAAAATTAGTCACACAGAGTTGCATGTGAAAATTGACATGGTATCAGACCTTGGGATTTGAAGAGAAGGGGATCATCTTGAGACACATCTTGGCTACAACAAGTCTGGAAGAGTGTTGTGTTCTTGTTCTTGTTCTGGGAAAGTCACCATGATGACTTGGTTGGTGGATAGCAGAGATTCTCATCATATGAAAGGGTCACAAAAATCACTCACTATTCTAACAGAGGAGAACTAACGATTACGAGTGGAACTTGGAGATAATGCCAAGTATGTAGTCAAGGGAGTTGGAATAGCTTCATTTCAGCTGAAGTCTGAAAAGCCTCTCAATATGAGTGAAGTGTTGTATGTACCTGGATTGAAGAAGAACCTACTTTCTATCTCTGGGATGGAGGACAGAGGGTATGCAGTGGCATTCATTGATGGGCATGTTCTTTCTTGGTCAAAGGAATTGAATCTTGACTCAGCAGAAGTCATTGGGATTTGTGATGGCAATCTCTAAAAGTTGATAGGTCAGCTAAATCAAGCCCTAGTGCATGAAAATAATAATCTATATGAGCTTTGGCATATGATATTAGGACACTTACATCACCAGGAACTACCAATATTGAGGAAAATCGTTACAGGTCTTCCAGAGTTTGAAAATGAACACTAGGGAGTATGGATAGGTTGTGCACTTGAAAAGAATGTTAAGGATGCCTTTCCAAGCAGTGACAGTAGGTCCAAGGAGATCCTGGATCTAATACATTCAGATGTGTGTGGACTGATGTCACTTCCATCCGTGAGTGGTTTCCGATATTACGTGACCTTTATTGATGATTGTTACCATAAGACATGGATATTCTTCATGAAGACTAAGGATGAAGTCTTCAGTCGATTCAGGGAATTTAGAGCTCTAGTGGAGAATCATACAAGGAAGAATATCAAGGTTTTAAGGTTAGATAACGGGGGTGAGTATACATCCAATGAGTTCAATCAATTCTGTAAGGAATGATGGATTAAGAGGGAGTTGATAGTTCCTTTCAACCCACAAAAAAATGGGGTTGCAGAGAGGAATAAGCAGACAATAATTGAGACATCCATGGCAATGTTATATGACCAATATCTACCCATGATGTTATGGGCAGAAGCATGCAACACTGTATTTTATGTTCAGAACATGAGTCCTCATAGGATCCTGGAGGACAACCCCTGAGGAGGCATTCACAAGAGTGAGACTAGAGATAGGGAATTTGAGGATCTTTGGTTCTCCAGTTTACATCCATGTTCCTAAGGAGAAAAGGATGAAGTTAGAGCCTTCTAGGAAGAAGGGTATGTTTGTGGGGTACAATGAGACATCAAAGGCCTATTGCATCGACATTATAGGACAATGATATTTTGAGGTTCGTCGAGATGTCAAGTTTTAGGAGGATTTAGATTTTAGGAGGTCCCATGAGATCACAACAAGTGGTGAGGAAGAAGAGGCCCCAAAGGTTGAGGAGAATACAGTTCCATCCAATATAGAGGAACAATTCTCATATCATGAGGAGGAGTCAGATGAGTTTGTGGATCTAGTGGATCCTCCTAATGACCATTACACAAGACCTAGATGGCTTCGAGAGACTTTGAAGGACGTAGAGTGACATATGACCCCCAAAGACAACCTTAGGGAGAGAAGAACTTCGTAGATATTTTCCAGCTATGTGGCTCTTATGAGAAATATCACTGATTCCAAGCCTTCCAATTTTGAGGAAGCAACAAGCCAACATGTTTGAAAGGATGCCATGATGGAGGAGTACTAATCCATCTTGAAGAATGACATATGGGATATAGTTCTAAGACTGAAGGGGAAGTCGATAGTGACTTCCAAGTGGATCTACAAGATCAATCATATTGAAAATGGTAGTATAGAGAAGTATAAGTCAAGGTTTGTAGCAAGAGGCTTCTCCCAAAAAGAGGGAGTTGACTACGATGAGACCTTTTCTCCAATAGCCAGGTATACTTCTATCAAGCTGATTATTTCCCTCCCTTTAGTTTATGAAGTGGAAGATCCATCAGATGGATGTGAAGACAACATTTCTCAACGATGTGATTGAGGAGGAGGTATACATAAAGCAACCTCAAGGCTTTGAGGTACATGCGAGGAAAACTCATGTGTGCAGGTTGAAGAAGGCATTCTATGGACTTAAGCAGGCACCAAGAGCATGGTACTCAAGGATTGATGGGCATTTGTAGAGTTTGGGCTTCACCAAGAGTGATGCAGACCCCAACCTATATATTCTACAAGTTGGTAAGTATCCTCTCATATTGGTATTATATGTTGATGATTTGCTTCTCACAGGAGCTAAGAAATTCATTACCAGGTGCAAAAAGGAATTGTCCCTAGAGTTCGAGATGAAGGATATTGGATTGATGCATTACTTCTTGGGATTATAGGTGTGGCAACAACCAGGAGGCATCTTCCTCAGATAGGGGAAGTATGTAGTTGAGATATTGAAAAGATTTGGGATGATGGATTGTAAGTCCATGACCACACCTATGACCACCAATCTGAATACCTTGGGGGCTTCAAATTCAGACTTGGTGGATCCCACGATGTACATGAAGTTGATTGGGTCATGTATGTATCTAGTCAATACCAGACCGAATATATGTTTTGCTGTCAACACCTTGATTCAGTTCATGGTAGAACCGAGGCAGGTGCATTGGGTTACAACAAAACATGTGCTTAGGTACCTTGAAGGTACGATTGGATTTGGCCTGAGATATGTCAGAGATCATGGAGTGAGGATGCATGGATATTCAGACTCATATTGGACAGGTAGTGTGGTTGACAGGAAGATCACTTATGGTGGTTGTTTCAGCCTAGGATCTACAGTGGTTTCCTAGTATAGAAGGAAACAAACTTCTATGACATGGAGCTCAGCTGAGGCATAGTATATGGCAGCTAATTTGGCGAGTTGTGAGGCTATCTGGATTCACAAACTTCTTGTAGGATTATTTAGTTAAGAGTTGGAGCTCATCATGATTCACTAAGACAATCAGAGTTGTATCAATCTCTTAGAGAACCTAGTGTTTCACGACATGTCAAAACAAATTGAGATCAGATACCACTTCATTCAAGACAGATTACAGAAGGGAGCGGTGAAGCTCCAACACATTTCCACGGACGGGAGAAAATTGTAGATATCCTCACCAAACCCCTTGTGAAGGGGAAGTTTGTTGATCTGAATTATTTCGGAATGAAATGAAAGGAGAGATATCACAATGAAATACTCATGAAAATTTCCAGAAATAGAGAAATGCAACAATACTTGATTTCTATTAATGAAAGAATTGTAAAGAGACTGTAAAAAAAAAAAGTGCAAGACTCGCTAGAATGGTGACAACTTTATCTCTTAGAAGAGATGTGATGACTATTCTCATTCATAAGAAGATTATTACAATGAGGTTCTTATTGATGAATGCAACTATAGGAGACATCCTCCAACTTACAAACCTGTGAGATGTGGAATATAGCAGCTATGTGAAGTCTTACTCTCAACTTACAAACCTGAGAGAAATCCCCTAATAGAGAGTTCGTGGTTCCAGCCTTGGACAGGGATAGGAATGTAGATATGGCCTCCTCCATGATGTGAGAGAGAATAAATCCAGATGATCATCCAGTGGAAAAACAATCTGTTGAGTTAGGACGTGCCTGTGGCTGAGCACAAGGTGAACATGGTGTTATCACCTTAACAATTTTTATATCGGGATCTAAAAATTTCTGAGATTCAATGAGATGTTATACCATAGTAGAGGTGTGATAGTTTAGGATGCTCGACTATATCCCGTGACATATATAGCAGAGGTGGGAAGGGAGTAGTTTGGCGAACCGTTGATTTTGAAGAATCCCAGATCCACGGTCGAGGCCCGCATCGAACCAACGAATACAACGAAACTTAACGTCGCGAAGGAAGACTGGGAAAAACCATTATGGTTTTGATGGGGAACGCGTGGCACTTTTACACATGCATCAAGGAAAACAACAGATTTCTCGAAACCACTTTTCCTATGGCCCCGATGTCACATGGTTCAAAATGTCACATCAATAACTCACGGGGAGGATGGAGGTTGGTCAGATCACCTCACATCACCGGTCTAGTCACTCTCCCAGATGACATGCCAAAAGGACGTTGTTGCATAACTAACTCAAGGCCCATCATTCAAAGCTGATTGATGAAGCATGGCATACCGACGTACTGTGACAGTAATTTGTGATTACAGTACAAAAAAACCATCAAGTCTCAGATATGAAATCATTTTATCTTATTCTGGGAAATTGACATCTTATGCGTAAGGAAAACAAGCTCGACCTGTGTTCCTGAGTTCTGTAATTTCAAAGGTTGGCCAAATCAAGGTCTCTGCAAAGTTTGAAAGGTATGGATAATACTCATCAAACGGTGTCTGGCGTGACTGGGTTCTTAACTAATGTACCAAGCAGGTCGATAAGTAAGAAAGAAAGATGGGTCTTGCAGATATTGGCGACTAAATTTCATACCGAACCTGAAACTAAGACAAAGTTGGGAGTAAAATTAAACCCCGTTATGAGGAATGTCGTCATAAATGAACATGCGGACAACACCTGCCACCCATCCGCAAAGAAGAAGAGGAGAAAAAGGCAGAGGACAGAGGCCAAAACCCCGATGATAGAGAGCGTCAGAGAAAATCTCGATTGATGGAGTACCCTGGAAGAGGAAATTGCCAAGCTAAGGTGAATCCTCAGGTGAAATTTTGGTGTATTTCAGAAATTTTTGGATAGATGTCGGCTTAAGAAAAGGGAGTCCTGATATGACAGACCGGTTACTAACGGTCCCTTTAAATAGTACAATCGTTCTTCCTTTTCGTAACTTGTATCTATTTTTGAATTATGAGGAAGTCAGAATGTTTTAAATGCCACACAGCATTCCTCTATACATGCTTGGCCTCACGAGTATAGAAACATGGAGAAAGGAGGAACCTGCCCTCTATGTAGGAAAACTTTGTAAATTTCTAGGATTGAATTGAATACATATGCAGAAGCATTTTGAACTGTTCATGAAAAGATTCTAACGGATGGTGATATGAGTTTTGTTTCCTTTCATCGTATGCATTTCATGTGGTCTGTCATTTCATTCATATTCTCTTATGTTTAAATTGGATGGTTTAAGGCCCATAATTCGTCACGTGACGCTCTCGGCTTAATCAATTTAAACTATGTGATTGTCTTCTTAACTTATTCAGAATTCATTTTAGCAGTGCTCTGATACAGTTATTTTTCTTCTTTATCTTCCTAGACATCTTTTTATTTCAAGATTAACTCAGATTCATTTCCTTATTCAACCTTTGTCCTCTAGAGAGTTCTATTGACCGATGCATTGTTTCCGTTCAGTTTTAGAATTTTGACCCCATAGCCCATAGTGTTCCCCCCTTCTTTACCATCAACTTTATTAAAAATACTCTAAACAAACCAAATCTAGCCACTAATTTCCATAGATATACCCAGTGACACAAGAGACCCCTCTTTGACTTGAGCAGGCTAGTGCCTCAACTCTAAAGATGGTTGCAATAGTTACCCCTGTCGTCTGTTTTGACAGCCGGGCAGATTTACAGGGTGCTAACATTCTGGTGTCATTGTTGGGGATCAAAATTGAATTTTTTTCCCTGGGAAGAACGACATGGTTGAGTTCTAAGGTCTGATAGCGGCAGACACTTAGGCACACATTGGTTGTATTCCTACTCTGGCGACTCCACATTGGTTTGAAGGTGACTCCACTAATAAAAGAATCTTGAATTTCCAAGAGGCGATTTTACTCTGAATGCTCCAAGTGTAAGACAAAGACTTCACTGAAAGATGAAACCCCTTGACAGGGGAGAGGAAAGGCATCATGAGGGAAAACAGGTACACAAAATGGGACCTCTTACAAAACATTTTACTTTTTATTTTAGGTTGCCTTTGCTCCTTCCTCGAATATGCTAAACGAACTTTATTTTACCTATTGTACTTTAATAGTGATCAGGAAAGACTTGCAATTGTATTTCCTCCTCTATACATTACACGTGCATACCCTCACCTTGTCGCTGGATATGATAAAAAAAATTCATGTGGGCCACGAAATGACAGTGACCAAGTTGATGAATCCCATGAGACTCAGACCAATGCTTCCCCCACTGTTCTTGGTCCAACACCCCCTAAGGCCCGACATAGGTATATACCCTTAAAGCTACCCCAAACCCTTCATGATTTACCTCCAAATGACTATGAGTACCTACCTGTGTTCGACGGAGAATCAGATATCATCTCGGTTGAAAATCACATTCAAGGGTTTGAGCATTTTATAGATTTATTCGATATTGACCATAATGATGTGTGTATGAGATTTTTCTCTCAATCCTTGAAAGGAGACACCAAATATTGGTTCAAACATTTACATCCAGAGACCATCAGCTCATGGGTAGAATTGAAGAAGGTCTTCTTAAAGTTCTGGGGCAAAGAAAAATCCTTAGAGCGAAAACTCAATGAGTTTTATACCTTGAAAATACACAACAATGAATCCATTTATGTGTTCAGTAGAAAGTTCTCTAGCATCTATTATAATTTGTCCAAAGAAATTCAACCCTCTGAAGTTGTTGCCAATGTTCCATTATGCAACTACACTTCATCCAAATTTGTCTTTCCTCCTGATGGAAAGAAGACCTGAGTCCTTACAACAAATGTTTAGTGATGCTCAGGACATTCAACACAACATCCAAGCATGTAATCCGATCCAGAATGAGGAGTCGAATGCTCAAGAGCATGAAATAAAATGTGAACATGAAATAGTTTATTGGAATTTTGAGCATAGAATAGACAATATCATAGGTTCTCTCGAAGTTTCCAATGGAAATGGTTTTGCAAAGAAATATATTCCACTTGTTGAGAGAAGGAATGTTGATTTAACTTCTAATCCATCCCATGATAAGCAGGGGACTTATGATTTTATGTATTCATTCATAGACAGTCAAGAAGATGAGTTTGCAAATCAGTTTGTTGAAGAACATGTTGATGTCCCAGAGTTGTTCTTGTTAGATGATATTGCATATACTACTGATTTACCTATATATGATGAATATGATGATGACTGTGATGATGAATCCTTAGAACAACCAACTGCATGTCCCCTATCGGAATTTTTCTTCCAGCAGTATAATGAAACGATTCAACCTACATATCATAGTTACAAAGAAGAAAGTATTGAATTAGCTGAAGGGAATTCTTTACCTTTATTCTTTTCTTCATTCAAATTGTTGAAAGAAAATCCTAAGATCATCACTGAGGAGAGTAAAGCTGTGATTATGAAAGACCATGCTAAATTAATGAAGCAGAATGACAATATATCACAACACTCTTTTCGTGTGCCTGAAAACCCTATTACTTGCACTGAAATAAGCCATCTGTTGAGGATAAAATCGAAGACGGTTTCGAATCAGGTAGGAAAACCCTACCATTATGTTTTTCTTCCTTTGAATTGTTGAAGAAACATATTTTTAGCATCTCAGGTCAGGTATCCTCCGAGCATGAGTGGAGTGGTGATGAAAATATTATGAACGATCACATAAAGGGTCATGTCAGCTCAGATTCGCAGTCTATGTTCAACTATCAACCTGAAAAGGAAGAAGAAGTTGCTCCAGAAAGTATTTTTCAAGGTCATTTTCTCTCTCCCGAAATCAATATATATTCTCAACATGAAAAAGTGTTTCAAAGTATTTTCGCTTCCCTTTTGAATGACGTCGTGGTTCAATTTTTAAATGACATAGACATAGATAAAGATTATGAAATTGCATCTATGGAAGTCTCCAGCAATAAAAAAAACAAATGACATAGCTTTTTGGGAAAGAGACGAAGCAATATATACCACTTTTCCATTAGAAATACAAAAAGATAGCTAGGGGGAAGTGGTTTTA
Organism: Picea mariana; assembly: GCA_032191745.1. Lineage (NCBI taxonomy): Eukaryota > Viridiplantae > Streptophyta > Pinopsida > Pinales > Pinaceae > Picea > Picea mariana. The sequence goes on from JASDQU010284413.1 coordinate 8,635, forward strand.
TCTGAGTCATTTGAAAATCGGGGTTTTGAAAATTCATCCATAAGCATTCTAGACTATGAAATAGTGCATGCTGTTAGCTTTTCATAGTTTCTAGAAGATTATGAGTAGGAACTTATTTCAAGTAATTCATTTGAAAGTCAAAATAGTTGCATTCAAAAAAATTCACAAAAATTTAATAAAACCAAATCAGAGTTGTTTGATGAACAAGAGGATAGCCTTGATGCACATAATATGGCTGTCATATTTGAAGATGTTCAAGAATGTATGATTATTTTTGTCGATATACATGGAAAAGCAGACAAACCTGTCATTGCCATTTCATTCGAAAATGTTCTCAGAATAGAAGAAATAGAGAAAAAAAAGCTAACACTAATGAAAGAGGCTTGCATTTCGGTTTTTGCTCATCAAGGAGAAATGATTTTTCATGGTTTTCAAGATCCGGTGGCCATCCTACTACAATCTTCAGTCAAAGATGAATTTGTTTCATTCATAAGCTCAGATTTTGGTTTCAATTTATTCTTTCAGCTGCCATCTTTTACATTTTTTTACCAGCTTAAGATAAATGTGGACAAAGGAGAATCAGGAAACCAATTGCTTGATTGGATGCATTGGCACTTTAGCATCACTTGATTGAGTATCCATCCCAACAGTTTTAGGGTAGGTAGGGATGTGAAAATAAGCTTGTTGGTCAAGAATTTTTCAGTTTGAGTTTTCTAGTACTAAATACAATCAGTTTTCAATAATGTACTCAGACGTCTTGCATGTAGTTGGAAGCAGTGCACAGAGCTTGGCAGGAGTAGGGTACACACATGTTTTGGGAACAACCCATGGATCAGGCATCGGGTATATGATTTCTTTCTACCTCGTTGGGAGGATAACATCCCCAATTGGAGCCAATGTTATCACCTTAACAATTTCTATATCGGGATCTAAAAATTTCTAAGATTCAACGAGATGTTATGCCACATTAGAGGCTTGATAGTTTAGGACGCTCGGCTATATCTCGCGTCATATATAGAGGAGGCGGGAATGGATTAGTTCGATGGACCATTGATTTTGAAGAATCACAGATCCACAGTCGAGGCCCGCATCGGACCAACGAATAGCACAGAACTTAACATCGCGAAGGCAGACCGGGAAAACCATTATGGTTTTGATGGAGAACGCGTGGTGCTCTTACACACACATCGGGGCAGACAATGGATTTCCCGAAACCACTTTTCCTATGGCCCCGATGTCACGTGGTTCAAAATGTCACATCAATAACTCGTAGAGAGGATGATGATTGGTCATATCACCTCACATCACCGGTCCAGTCACTCTCCCAAATGACGTGCCAAAAGGACGTCGTCGCATAACTAACTCGAGGCCCATCATTCGAAGTTGATTGATGAAGCATGGCATACAGACGTACTGTGACAATAATTCGTGATTAAAGTACAAAAAAACCATCAAGTCTCAGATATGAAATCATTTTAGTTTATTCTAGGAAATTGGCATCTTATGTGTAAGGAAAACAAGATTGACCTGTGTTCTTGAGTTCTGTAATTTCAAAGGGTGGCCAAATCAAGGTCTCTGCAAAGTTCGAAAGGTATGGATAATACTCATCAAATGGTGTCTGGCGCGACTGGGTTCTCAACTAATGTACCAAGCAGGTCGATAAGTAAGAAAGAAATATGGGTCTTGCAGATATTGGCGACTAAATTTCATACCGAACCTGAAACTAAGACATAGTCAGGAGTAAAATTAAACCCCATTATGAGGAATCTCGTCATAAATGAACATGCGGACAACACCTGCCACCCAGCCGCAAAGAAGAAGAGGAGAAAAAGGGGGAGGACAGAGGCCAAAATCTCGATGATAGAGAGCATCGGAGAAAATCTTGATTGATGGAGTTCCTGGAATAGGAAATCGCCAAGCTAAGGTGAATCCTCAGGTGAAATTTTGGTGTATTTCATAAAATTTTGGATAGATGTCGGCTTAAGAAAAGGGAGTCCTGATATGACAGACCAGTTACTAACAGTCCCTTTAAATAGTATAATTGTTCTTCCTTTTCGTAACATGTATCTAATTTTGAATTATGAGGAAGTTGGAACGTAAATTCCACACGGCATTCCTCTATATATGCTTGGCCTCACGAGTATAGAAACATGGAGAAAGGAGGAACCTACCCTCTATGTAGGAAAACTTTGTAAATTTCTGGGATTGAAATGAATACATATGCAGAAGCATTTTGAACTATTCATGAAAAGATTCTAATGGATGGTGATATGAGTTTTGTTTCCTTTCATTGTATGTATTTCTTGTGGTCTTTCATTTCATTCATATTCTCTTATGTTTAAATTGGATGGTTTAAAGGCCCAGAATTTGTCCCGCGACGCTCTCGGATTAAACAATTTAAACTATGTGATTGTCTTCTTAACTTATTCAAAATTCATTTCAGCAATGCTTTGATACAGTTATTTGTCTTCTTTATCTTCCTACACATCTTTTTATTTCAATAATAACTCAGATTCATTGCCTTATTCAGCCTTTGTCCTCTGGAGAGTTCTATTGACCAATGCCTTGTTTCCGTTCACTTTCATAATTTTGACCCCATAGCCCATAGTGTTCCCCTCTTCTTTACCATCAACTTTATTAAAAATCCTCTAAACAAACCAAATCTAGCCACTGATTTCCATAGATATACCCAGTGACACGAGAGATTCCTCTTTGAGTTGAGTAGGCTAGTGCCTTAACTCTAAAGCTGGTTGCAACAGTTACCCCTGGCATCTGTTTTGAAAGCCGGGCAAATTTACAGGGTGCTAACACGTGGGAAATCCCAAAAGAGTTGGGAACATCATCATGTGAACAAGAACAAAGATGATGTGATGGCCTCCTCTGAATAATAACATATTTGACGAGAAGACTCTAGATGATCCTCCTATTGGTGACAGTGGGAAAGCAGATCTGTAGAGTAGACATGCCTGTGGACGAGCACCAATGAACGTTTGAGGACCTAGCTCATCTTTGTAATGCAGTGAATCAGGTCCATGGAATCCCTATGGATGTGCCCCTAATGGATGAGAACTAGTGGGTGTATCAGATCCTTTGCTATATATTGTTCAAGAGCCAGACCTACCTGTAAACCTAGTTATTATGTAAAGGGTACAGGTCAACCCTATGTTAATATAAAGAAAGATAATTAATAATTTGAATATTAATTATAATAATAAATATAATAATAAAGTATATTTGACTTAGAGAGGTCAACCCTGTTGTTCCAATACGACGTCCTTGCTAATTGGTCAAAGTTTAATATAAGTAGGAGATGATTCTCCATTGTAGAATTATATCCTTCTCACATGTTTTGGAAATTTCAGCAAGTACTTCTCTTTGGAAAAGGTGCACACTTCTCTTGGGCACTAATCTTCTAGGGCTTAAGAACCCTCTTGTGTGCTAAGTCATTCTTGGTGGTGAAAGGTATTTCTCTTGAAGAATATAGCAAATGATTTGGCTAGGTTTTTCTCCCTTGTTTGATAAGGGTTTCCCAGGATATATCTTGTGTACTTGTGCATGGTGTTTCTTCTTGTGATCTTGGTTGTTGCAACATTCTTGTTTATGGTTAAGACATGATGAAATTGAAATGAACTACATGCTTAACCTAGCTTATGAAAAATCAACATGGTATAAGAGCATAGGTCTTGAAGATCCCATTGCACAACCTTTCTCCAGAACCTTTACTCTCTCATCTGCAGAAACAGTATGACCCTCCTAGGGTTTCCAGAAAATCCGTACGACCTCCCTTTCAGAGAATTTTCACCACTCTAAACTTGGACGCTTGGGATGAAAAATACATAGAAGGGTACGACCTCCTTTAGCGTACCTCCAACAAGTCTCAGAACTAAATTCTGGGCTTTTCAAAATTTTGACCCTAAGGGTTTCGTCAAAATTCTATAGAAAATTTTGAATCATATTTCTGAGAATTTCTTGAAGAAGCTACCATAATTAAAGGCTTATTATTGGCAGTCATAAGCCCAACAAAACCTAAAATTTCTAGCCTAGCCTAGCCATTAGGTTTTCTAGCCTAGTTGACAAGGGTTTGTGAAGATGAGAAATTTCATGATGGGAAGCAAGCTCAACACAAAACTCCAAAGCAATGAAGACATCAACATCTCAACACTCTCATGTATGGTTCCTATCAATGAAAATAATTTTCTAATTGACAATGGAGCCTCTAAGCACATGACCGGTATTAGAGATCATTTAACACACTTCATTGAGAAAGAGACACATCTACATGTTGTCCTTGGAGATGATGTTGGATATAACATGAGAGGAGTTGGAACCTCCACCTTCCAACTAGATTCAGATATGCATCTCAAACTAGAAGAGGTTCTATATGTACCAGGAATGAGGAGAAACCTTGTCTCTATTTTGGCTCTTGAAGACAAAGGTTACAAAATCACTTTCTCGAAAGGAAGATTCCTTGCATGGCACAAAGACTCTCATATCATATCTTCCAAAGTAATCGGCGTCAGAGACAACAACTTATACAAGTTGACCATCAAACCAGTTCAAGCCTTACTACATGAAACTATCAGCCTAAGTGATTTATGGCATAGAAGGCTTGCTCACATTCATTATAGAGATCTTCTAGCTCTAAGGAAAATGGTAACAAGTCTACCGGAGATCTAGATCCAGCATGAAGGAATTTGCAAAGGTTGTGCCCTTGGTAAAAATGTTAAAGGATGTTTTCCTAGTAGTGACAACAGATCCAAGGAAATCTTAGACTTGATCCATTCATATGTATGTGGGCCAATGACCGTTGCATCCTTAAATGGGTACTTGTACTATGTACTATTCATAGATGACCACTCCAGGAAAACTTGGATCTACTTTATGAAGAACAAGAATGGATTCCTTTCCAAATTCCAAGAATTCAAAGCTCATGTTGAAAACTTGACCAGAAGAAAAATCAAAGTATTGAGATCAGACAATGGAGGAGAATACACCTCAAAAGAATTCAACAATTTTTGTATTGAAGCAAGGATCAAGAGGGAGCTCATAGTTCCATACAACCCTCAACAAAATGGGGTTGCTGAAAGGAAGAACAAAACCATCATTGAAGCAACTAAAGCAATGATACATGATCAGAGTCTACCAATGACTCTATGGGTAGAAGCATGTATGACTGCAGTATATGTTCAAAACCATAGCCCTCATTAGATCTTGAAGAAAATTACTCCAGAAGAAGCATTCACCAAAGTGAAACTTGAGATCAGACACTTCAAAATATTTGGATGTCCAATGTACCTTCATGTACCTAAAGAAAAGAGATCCAAACTAGAACCTTCAGGAAGGAAAGGTACTTTTGTAGGATATAGTGAATCCTCAAAAGGATACTGAATATACATCACAGGACAAAGACAAATTGAAGTAAGCATAGACGTTACCTTTGAAGAAGAAGTAGCCTTCCAGAAATCCAGAGAAGCTCGGATGGAAATAGATGGTGAAACAATACCTCCTCCTCATTCAAAAGTTCAGAGGGAGACAAATATTGTTCCAGATGATCCTACAACACAAATTGATCCAGCTCCTCCAACAAATTCAGTTGCTCCAAGTAATGTACCTAGAGACATCATTATTGGACATAAAATACCTACTTGGGCATGCCTAACATTGGAAGAAGAAGAAAGACATAAAGCTCCATGTTGTTCCTGAGTCTGTACTAAGGCTTAAAGTACAGTGTCAAGGCATCCAAAAAATATGATAATAGTTGATAGAAAATTTCGCTAACCTTGGTGCGGGAAGCTAATGAAGATTTCTGCGTTCACGTCGTCTGACTTCCAACTGTTCCTGA
>JASDQU010284423.1:0-14416 GCA_032191745.1 Picea mariana
GTTAACTTTAAAATACTAACAAATTGTCTGTAAGAAAAAATTATAGATTATTTTACTTCACATACCTGTTGCAAAGGTGGCCAAATTTGAGGTGTCTTATCCCCATTCTTAGTAAATTTAAGCTTGTTACAAATGCTGGCAATTGGAGGTATTTCATTCGAGTTGTTTATAAATTTAAGTTCGTTGTCTCAAATACTGCCAAATCGTAGGTATTTCATTTGAATTCTTACTAAATTTAAGGATTCGGATTCTTACTAACTTTAAGTTTGCTCTTGCAAAGACTGTCAAATTTGAAGTTTTCCATTTTAGTTCTTTGTAAATTTAAGCCTACTGTTGCAAAGAGCACTAAATTTGAGGCATTTATTCCAATTATTAGTAAATATCAGGTTGTTGTTGTAAAGATGCCAAGTCGAGATATTTCATTCATATTTTTATTAAATATAAGCTTTCCTGTTGCAAAATTTCCAAATTTAAGGTATTTGCTTAGAAGGAATAGTGAATTTAAACTTGTTTTATATGTCATATTTTGAATTTATAGTTTTTTAATATTGTAGGATATACATTACAAGTTTTTCCTATTTTTCACTTTGGTTAAAATAATATATAGAAGTCTTAACTTATGTATACAATAGATAATTATACACAAATAACATATTTGTTAACTTTTGTACATAAATAAAATAAAATAAATAAATATTAATTTTTTAAATATAGACATAATTCTTTATATCCATAAAATTTGTGTGATAGGGACTACGTTGCCATGCAACACTTGTTTATATATGTATAACACTTGTTTATATATGTATGTTAAACTTCGCAATGGCTTATATTGATTGAGTGGTTTTGTTGACCCGTGCATTCAGTACAATTTGAACTACCCAGAGGAGTTCGTAACCAAAATCAGTGGTTATTTTGGAACATCTTTTATCACATCTTTGACTTTTCATACGAATCGAAGGAAGCTTGGACCATGCGGGCAGAAACAGGGAACTTACTTTAAGACAGAAGTGAGAGGAAAGATTGTAGGYATCTTTGGATCAGGTGCAGCTCGAGTGGATTCAATCGGAGTATATATGCTGAAGCCAAGAACTYCAAAAGAAAGAGTGAGTAAAWGTGACTCAGAAGACAAAATAGTCAAATTATGCCTATGATTCTTTATGGGACTATTTTTACTATTATACTAACTACTATATTGGAAAAGTAGCTTCAGATTCTGATTTTCATACAGTTTCATTTAATGTTTAATATTGCTATGCCCTGATGTCCTGATCCGGCGATTTTTGTTTAATATTGCTATGCCCTGATGTCCTGTTCCGGCGATTTTTAATTTTGTTTTTGAAATGGGATTGCTTTAACTTAGAAAATGGAGAAGACATTTTTACATACACTGAAAATATATTTTTATTATAAGTTGTATATGCTTATACACAACAATATTATATAGTGTTTTTCAAATCTAATTAATTACTAAATTAAAAAAAATATTTCAATTTATTTTTAACAACTCACAATAATAATGGAAAGATCATTTCCAACCCTTTATTCACTACTATGTGGACTTCCATACTAATTGAAATCTTCTCTTTATATAGGTTTAAATCAATGTCAATTTCTTCACTTTATATTTGAACCAGGTTGACTAAATTTCTAAGTAATTGAATTTTGTTATGTATATACAATACAGCTTACTATATTTTGATTTATAATTTCTTGATGGAAATGATTTACCTTAGTTTTCTTTTTATTGTTTTTATACAAAAAGAAATTTTTTTGAGTGTTCAGGATTGTGTTTTCTGCTTAGTTTTTATAAATAGTATATTAACATTTAAAAGTGTAATTATATTTTGATTTATAATTTCTTGATGGAAATGATTTACCTTAGTTTTCTTTTTATTGTTTTTATACAAAAAAAATTTTTTTAGAGTGTTCAGGATTGTGTTTTCTGCTTAGTTTTTATAAACAGTATATTAACATTTAAAAGTGTAATTACATTATTATATAGTTAAAATTTTAAAGAAACATATTTACATTTTGTTAAAGATTTCTATTATTTTTTAATAAAGTGAGTTTAACTTTTAGTAATACTATTTCAGAATTGAAAGTGTAGTTAATTATGAGATTCCCTTGTTCGTGATATAAAGGATTTTTTGTTGGCAGCTATTTGACTGCTAATTTTTAAGGAGGTATATATAGGCTTAGTTTAAAAGTTCTATTTTTTTTTTTACCAAGACAATTATCACCTAAAATTGGTGATATAATTGTTAGTGAAATGATAGCTTTTAGTTACCTAAATTGCATTTTTAAATACATAAATGAATTCAACTCCCCACATTTAATAATTGAAATTTACAATTCCAACAATTTATATATATAGATTTAACAACTGAAATCTATAATTCCAACAATTATATATGCAATTTAACTAAAATTTACAATCCCAATAATTTAATTTATGTTAAAATATCTTTCAAAATTGAAAAAACAATTTCTTTTACTGGTTGAAAACCATCCGACTACTCTTTCTTTGTCCAATAAAATTGAACGCCTTGTTCACAACAGGAGTTTTACCGCTCTCCTTCATGCGGCGGCACTGGTGGAGCTTTCTGGAATGATGGGACATATTCAGGAATTAGACGGATCACCGTGACGGTAAATAATCACAATTGGTTAACTTCACTTCAACTGCATTATGGTCTCGAAGGCGAGGAAAGCTTGAAGGACAAACATTTCTCTGGCCTTCGGCACGGAAACCCAGTCGGCCCTCGAAAACAAGTAAGTCGCGGCACGCTAAATCGATAAGTCTCCAAGATGTATGGTATATGTTAAACCTGGTAATGCATTAAAAGATTCTGAAAATAAGTAATTATATTGATTATGTGGCTTTGTTGACCTGTGCATGCAGTACAATTTGAACTAACCAGAGGAGTTCGTAACCAAAATCAGTGGATATTTTGGACAATATGGACCACAAAAAGTGCTGCTTTCCTTGACGTTTCATACGAATGAAAGGAAACTGGGACCATGCGGGGCGGAAGTGGGACCTTCTTTCGAGACAGAAGTGGGAGGGAAGATTGTAGGTATCTTTGGGTCAAGCGGAGATTTAGTGGATTCAATTGGAGTGTATATGCTGAAGCCAAGATCTTCGGAAGATGACCTGAGTGAAAGTGAAAGTGACTGAGAGATCAAATTGTCCTTCTCGTCAGGATCTCCGGATGTGAATTACTGTTTGAAACATTATTTTCAAACAGTAATTCGTTTCCCTGTACTGAATCTCCTCTTTATAGCTTTAGGTTGATCTCAATTTCTTCAGTTTGAATTTGAGCCAAAGTTGACTAAATTTCTCATTTCAAACAGTAATTCGTTTCCCTGTACTGAACATACATATTAAATTGGAATCTCCTCTTTATAGCTTTAGATTGATCTCAGTTTCTCCAGTTGACTAAATTTCTCATTACAAGCATTAGGTCGATCGGGATTTCGCCCATTTCCACCGAGCGCAGGTTGACAAAAATTTTGGATTCAATGTTTCTTAAGAGAGTAATCGAATGTTGTGCTGCATATACGTTATAAGTTAATAGCTTTTGATTTATTTTAAATCTGCGTTAGCTAGCTGTTCTATGAAATGGTATGTTTTAATAGAAATTAGGTGATATAAATTTAAACGAATTACTATTTTTTGTTGTTTAAAATTCATTTTTGAATAGAGAAATAAATTCAGCATACTGAAAAACTTGGTGCACTTACATTATACAGAAATAACCACTTAAATCTAGAAAATTGTCTTACACACTATTAATAAAAAGAAAATTATCTTAAAAAAAAATTATGTACAATAAATTTCATTCTATTTTAAATACCATATTTGAAAGTTATACTCTTTTACTAAGAGATGTGATTGTATTTCAAATTATCACTGCCTTAAACACTATTAATAGAAAGTTGTGTACAAGAAGTTTCATTCTCTTTTAAATGAGATTTTTGAAAGTTTTACTGTCTTACTAAGAGATGCAATTGTATTTCAAATTATAAGAAGGTGATTTCCTTACGCACTATTAATAGAAAGTTGTCTCATTTACAAGAGATTTCATTCTATTTTAAATGAGATTTTCGAAAATTTTACCCTTTTATTAAGAGATGTGATTGTATTTCAAATTATAAGAAAGTGTCTGAATGTATCATTTTTTATTAAATGAATTTCATTTTATTTTAAATGAGATTTTTGAACATATGCAGTGCATATGTTATATTTTTACCCTTTTACTAAGAGATATAATTCTTAATAAGAGATATAATTGTATTTCAAATTATAAGAAGATGACTGAATATATTATTCTTCATTAAATGAATTAGATATTCAATAAAAAGTAATAATGTTTTTATTTTTATTTTATTTATTTATTATTAATTATTTTGTTTTCTGTAGTTTTCTATGTTAAGATATTGTAATGTTATTGTATTTCAAATTATAAGGTGATTTTTTATTAAATGAATTAGATATTTTAATAAAAAAATAAGAATGTTTGATTATTTTTTAATTTTATTTAATTATTGTTATTCATTTTGTTTTGGTTAGTTTTTTTTATGTTATGATATATAGTATTTTCAATTATATCTTTTGTGAAATTTAATTTTATTTAAGTATATAAAATGTGTAAAGTAATAATGGAATGTATTCTCTTTTTAGAGTTAGAGTTGTTTTCCAATAGTTTCCTATCTTATGTGTAATGTAGTTTTTATGTTTTTACATTATTCATTAAAACAAAGAAAACAAAACAAGTAGAGAATAATTTGTAAATATTTTTTTTGTTTTTGGTTTTACATGTTTCTTTTAGTATGGTTGTTATGTTTTTGATCTTTTGATTTATTTATTTTTTATTTCTATAGATTTTTATGCATTTGTTGTAGGTTTAACAATTAGTTTCACAGTGGTTGTTGACTTCAAGGGGGTGCATTTGTCATCAATATCAAGAAACTTGGTTTATAGAAGTATAGGATGTTGAGGATTTGTTTTGAAGTCTTGATAGGAGAACTCTATAAATCTAATTATCTAAGTTAATGAGCTCAAACTAGACAATGTTTTTTTTTTTCAAGAATGATTTTTGAGGTAGCAAGTGTCAATAAGACAAGGAGAAGATATTTATGGTAGAAGAAATGACATCCACACATTCAAATATATTCAATGGTTGCAATTGTAATTTGTGGAAATTGAAGGGAATAATAAGGTCATTTCCTTGATTGGGATGAGATGAATGATAATGCAATTTCCTTGATTGGTATTAATGTATCCAATTCTATGTTAATGAATGTATAGGGAAGATAGCATTGGGATAACCTTGGTGTTATGTACCTATAGCTTCATATATGTTTTCAATAATAATATATAAGTGAATTTATGTATAGTCATGACTTAATCATTAAGTAGGAAGGGACATGTCCTTATTTAGTTAAATAATAACCTAATTACCCCATAATGGTAACTAGGTTCATTGTATCTAGTCATCTTTAGAAGGTTCTAAAAAAACGTAACCTCCCTTTTAAATATGTATCGACTATTAGAGGAAGGCATGCCTTGAATTATAATTGTATCATCTTCATATTGAGATGATATTGAGTATATCATTCCATAAGAATTATTGTATTGGTGAAGCCCTACCTTACATTAGGGGTCATCTAATAAACATACACACTGTGTCAAATGGTTTCCCTTGGAAGAATGGTGGTACAACAAACCCTTCCATACTTCATCATGTTAGAAAAACAAGATCGCAGAGCAATAAAATAAAATAAATGCGGAAATAAAACATAGAAGATACACAATACAATAGAGACATAGACATACGTGGTTCACCCAGTGTGGGCTACATCCATGAGAGAAATTTTCAGGTCCTTCCTTTATTATTATCCAGCAAATGAAGGGATACAACCTACAACACATCCACTATAAATTCCTCTTCTTTCTCTCATAGTCTCCTCACTCATAATACAATATTTGCCATGATACATAGCTGCAATACATTTCCCTCATAGAAAATAGGGTTTCCTTCTAGGGAAAAAAACCCTAACATAACTTCTACCATCAGATATGCGACCTTATAATGAACGGTCCAGATTTACTATGAAATTACAATATACATTTACAAGGAAATTTTTCCTTCCAGGGCTTCGCCCCCGAACCTTGCAGAGGGGGTAACCCCCCTCTGCGCTCCCCCACGTGGAGGAGTGTACATTCTTCTGAGGTGTAAAGAATTCATGGGGTATAAACACGACTGGAAACAAAGACCTCTGAATCCAGAAGATAATCAGGCTCCACAACCAACACATCAAAAATGTCCCCATTTATGGAACTTTATGGATATCATCCTCCATCCATCACATCACCCTTGAAAGGGACTATTGTAGGTATTTTGCACCCTGCAGGAGCTGAGCTCCCTTAGATTCTACCAGCGCCTAAGACATGAATAGAGACATAAACTAAGGATTTTCCTAGATCTAATTCATACATGAAAACAACCAAAGAAGATGAAAACCTCCCAAAATCAAAGAAATCATGCATGGATTGACAATAGATCTAATAGTATATCATAACACATAATTATATTAATTCTCTACCAATGAATACATAAAGTTATATGAAAAAATAGATAGAGGGAAACATCCAATATGTCTTCTATTAATCAAAGAAGCAATATTACAACTTACAGATGTAGACTGAAGAGATGGCTTCCTTCCAATCTCCTTGCCCAAGTCTTGCAACCAAATCACCAAAGTAACTTTGCTAGCTCTTTCCTCCCATTTTCCCATGGGAAATGACTTGGTTCTTATAGGGATTTAGGGATAATTCCATATAGTTATTAGAATAAGATTCTTGAGCTCATAATGGAATCCTTCTCAAGGCTAAACCCTAAAAAATCAGTGGGAAGTCTCATTCGTCGAAACCAAATCCAAATATAGGAGCTTCCAGTCTTGGTTGTTCCTTAGACACATAGACAAAGCGACTGATCTCTCCTTAGAAGGCTAAAAGGAGTGACCATCTCTTTTGGTCGCATCTAGAATGAAGGAAAAAGGTGATCGAGTTGGAATTTGGTTGGAAGCTCACGAAAGAAGTGGTAGGATTTAAGGATTAAAATAAGGGGTTTCTAGGGTATAATGACCTAGTGATTAGGTGATCATTAGGTGATAATGACCTAATGATTAGGTGGCAAATAACTCTATAAAAAATGCCCCCTAAAGTGTGAGGTCAGAAGAGGTGTTTGATGGTCGAAACACTTTATAAATCAAGTCATGGATCTTTGGGAAAAGAAGCTTGGAGAAGAGCATAGTCAGTCCTACAGAAAAAGATGCTTGAGGCAGGCATACCCATGCTCAGTAAGAAAGATAAGAGCATAGCCACCATAAATAAATTGTCGATCCATGCATGACACAATTAGGGGATGATAGCCACAAAAAAATACATCATGGATCCATCAAGAAACAATCATGACTCGATCATGGCCATGGAAGCATACACTATGGATCCATGCAAGATGTAAGTGAAATCATAGCCACGAACAAGTACAAATGTGGATCTATGTCACATCATACAAATCAGTTAGATGACTCAATAAATGAGCAATATGTGAAGTGCTCATGAATATTCTCCATCGCATCTTGTGAAATAATATCATATAACAGAAGTGTGATCTTATCCCAAGGTCTTTGTCCTTGATCCAAATGGTATGAATCTACAACATGAAAATAAATGAGCTGAAGTCGAGCATGGTAGAAACCGTCTGATTACCGGTCATTAATGTATACCATTAACAGACGTGAGGGAATCCACCGATGATGATGATGGAACCCAAGATACCTAGTACAATCTAGAAAGTGTGAATAAAGGAGCTGATGTCAAACACTCATAGATTCATTTGATAGGAGCCAATGATGTAAACCCACTGTCGAAATGCAAGGAGACTTTCCACTAATGTCTGCAAGTCTCAAGATACTGATGGGTTTCTAGATTTCAATCCTGGATAATGAGATGGATTCGAAAGGGTGAAATCCTTTGAATGAGGGCCTTGATGTATGCCCCATCAATCGACACAAAATAGGTAAAGATAGATGGTGTAAAAATAATAATAATGGATCACAAATAACACAAGGATGGTCGAGAGAGAGGGGGGGAAAAGGACTGTAGGTGGTTGATGCGGGGAAAATTCCCTTGAACAAGTATGCACAAAAAATAACTTGACTCGACATAATTAACTTAGATGAATACCATAATAATTGTTCATGGACCTATTAGTGGAACTTGACACATTATGGAAATGGTGGTCAATGAGAGAGAATGGATTACCCGACTATTATATATGATGATAGAATAGGTGCATTTTTCAAGGGTGACTCAAAGTAGTAATGGCTGTCAGATAATGAAGATAAAAAGACGGAAAACCCCTCTAAAAATTTTCCACCATGATTGGTGAGTACCTCTTTCTAGTTTTACGAAATCGAGGAGGATAATAGATGCTCGATATAGCTCATCTGACGATGATTCCCTCGACATTTTTTTAACAAAACTGAAGAAGGAGGGGTTAACTCCCATGTGGGTCCTTCAATGTTTGGTGTTACGAGTCCAAATAAGGTAAAATCGATGGTATTTTCATGTTTAGAGAGTCTGAAAAGGTCATAAAAAAGACTCCACAATGAAATTTTTCATAAAATTAGTCTCTAGGGACTGAAAAAGTATAAAAATATACCTAGGAGAACTCTCCTAACCACAAAAGATAGGGTGTTCATTTTCCGTAAATAGTATGATGAGACCTAAAAAGAGATAAACTACCGCTCAACAGACGTGCTTTCTAATTCACTTTAACGAGCATGAAAAACAACAAGATCACTCGGCAATCTTTTCATTTTTTAACGAGTTTGCAAAGAGCTTAAATAGTTCTCCATAATGAGGTCATTTTTTGTAATTAGTCCATATGGCCCGAAAAAGGGGTAAACATATACCAGGTGGACATCTCTTCAAATCCATATAACTAGTGTGAAAAGACAAGCTTACTCGACAATCTTTTCTTATTTAAGGACTCTAAAAATAGTTTAAAAGAAACTCCAAAAGTTCCTTTTTCGTATAGTTTTTACGAGTCTGAAAAAGAGATAAAAGTAGACTCGGTAACCTATTCTCATGTATTAATGAGAACGAGAAAGAAAAAATACTGAGCATGGTAACTTATTCTCATGTATTTACGAGCATGAGAAAGAAAAAAGACTAAGCACGATAACCTATTCTCATGTATTTACGAGCACGAGAAAGAACAAAGACTAAGCTCGAGATTGGTTTCATTTTTACACAAGATTGAAACAAAGTAAAACTATGCTTGGGTAGGTTTCATTTTTTCGCAATATTGAAACTAGGAAAACCATGCTCAGAACTGGTTTCATTGTTTTAATGAGCTTAAAACCTAAAAATAATTGTGCTCGACACTTCCCGATGTAAAATACAAAGGTGGGTGGTTGATACTTTACCCCCAACTTGAGAAGCTAGCGGTTTAACTCCAACATGATAACCGGAGGCTGGAGACATGCCCCAAATCTTTGTTTCATATTCCAACTCTTCTCCCATCACCAATTTCTATGCCAAGTTAGACTGTTGGCTACTAATAGGAAAATGTTCACAAGAGGAAGAAAAAGGATCAATTTCCATAGGTAGATGAAATGAAGGTTCATTTACGAGTTTTTATGAAAGACTCGACTCTACGGGAGAGGCAATTGTTTCATTTTTTAACGAGTTTGACACAGAAAAATAACTATGCTCATAACTAGTTTCATTGTTTTAATGAGCTTAAAACTGAAAAGTAATTGTGCTCGACACTCCCCAATGTAAATTCCAAAGGTGGGTGGTTTGTACTTTTCCCCTATCTTGAGAAGCCAATGGGTTAACTCCAGCATGATGAAAGGATGGAGACTTGCCCCCAAGCTTCATTTCATTTGCCAATGCTTATTTTGTTTCCAATTTGTCTACCAAATTATATTGTTGGCTACTAATAGGAAAATGTTCACCATAGGAAGAAAGAGGATCAATTTTCATAGGCAGATGAAATGAAGGTTTAGTTACGAGTTCTTATGAAAGACTCGACTCAATGTGAGTGGTAACTATTTCATTTTTTAACAAGCTTGACACAGGAAAAGAACCATGCTCATGACTAGTTGTTTCATTTTTTAATGAGCTTCACATAGGAAAAGAACTATGCTCGGGGATCAGTTTCATTTTTTAATGAGATTGAAATAAAAAATAAGTTATGCTCTTTGTTGGTTTGAATCCCCATACCTCTGTTTCATTTTTTAATGAGCTTGACATAGAAATGGGAACCATGCTCATGCAAGTTGTTTTATTTTTTAACGCGTTTGACACAGGAAAAGAACTATGTTCGTTACTAGATGTTTCATTTTTTAACGAGCTTGACACAGGAAACGAACTATGCTAATGGCGATCAATTTCATTTTTTAATGAGTTTGAAATCGAAAATAAACTATGCTCTTTGTTGGGTGGGATCCCCAAACCTATGATTCATTTTTTAACAAGCTTGACACAGAAATGAGAATCATGCTCGTGACTAGCTGTTTCATTTTTTAACGAGCTTGATATAGGAAAAGAACTATGCTTGGGGATTAGTTTCATTTTTTAACGAGTTTGAAATCAAAAGTAAACTATGCTCTCTGTTGGGTTGGATCCCTGGACCTCTATTTCATTTTTTAATGAGCTTGAAACAAAAATGGGAACCATGCTCATAGCGATCGGTTTCATTTTTTAATGAGCTTGAAATCAAAAATAAACTATGCTCTTTGTTGGGTTGAATCCCTAGACCATTGTTTCATTTTTTAATGAGCTTCACACAGAAATGGGAACGATGCTCGTAGCTATCGACTTGATCATGGCTTCCAAGAGGATAATACTCATGAAGGAATACATGTCAAGGGACAAAAATCGATGATGGCTTCCAAGAGATCTTCGCTAGACAGAAGAAAAACACTCTGGAAGGAATACATGTCGAGGGGTGCGATAGGGGTAGGGAGATTAGGCTCTAAAATCCCTATAGAAGATATAACCATGTCAACTAACGAATCTAATTTAGAAGAAGGGAGATATTCCTTCTCATTTGGAGTTGAATGCATGGGATAGTTGGCCACATAATTGACCTGCGATAGGGTGGATGACGCTGGCATATAAGGACCATTCAGGGAATTCATATGGTTGGAAATCATATGAGGGACAATGAATGAAAGTTGGTCTATGCTCATTATGCTTCCATTGTGAGGGAAACACATCACTCGAAAGAGTGTGGACACAAAATCTTGCATGGCATAAACATAGTCTTCCTCAAGGAGCAAATTAAAGTCCAAGGGTCGTGGACTACCATCAAATAAATGTAGACCATTCTTCTCACCAAAGTAGCATGAAATCGAGGAAGGATCCATAACGGTTTACTAACCCTTATGTTAAAAGAAAAAAAATATGAGTCATTGGTGCAAGCTGAGGTGAACCAAGAGCTTGTCAAGCATTTGAGGATAGGATGCTAACAGAAACTCCTTCGTCTATTATAGTGTTAGGAATATGCATACCACAAACCTAAACATCGATTTGAAAATGCATGTAAGAAGGGAGACGGGGTTCTATTAAAGCATTCCAATCAACGATAATTGCATTGCTTGGAGGGGGTGTCGTTGGAACAGGTGGAATTCCCCCTTGTTTGGAGGAATCTGCAGTAACAAGAAATACTTTAGAGACATCCTCACTCTTCAAAGGAGGAGTGGGATCAATCAATAGGGATATCGAATCGACCACTTGATGGACTAGATTGACCGAGGAGGAACTTGAATCGATCACTGGGGTTTCACTCTTCAATAGAAGAGTGGGATCGACCGATGACGGAATCTGATCGACCACTTCATCAACTGGTTCAACTGAGGATGAAACCAAATTGACCACTTGATCAACTGGACTAACCGAGGAGGGAAACGGATTGACTAGTTCATCAACTAATGGCAGGTTGGGAGAGATTTTACGGTAACCTGTTGGAAGTTGTTGTTGAACATCAACAATATTTTTCAACAGATATGAAGCTTCATCCATGTGGGGATAAAAGTAGGTGTAGTGCATCTCCTTACATAAAAAGAAATGAAATTTGATTTTACCCTTCTTACTTCCAACCTCATTACTAGTCGATGGGTTGTCACCAGCACGACCTGCAGCGGTTGATGACATGGATTGAGACGAAACCTGAGACCACACTTCTACGACCTTGGGAATACCAGGGAAATCCTCGAGAATATGATCACCCTTGCAAATCCTGCAAGGGAATTCGCACTTGCAATTTTTCTTGTTAGACTTGACGACACCATCAACACTCCCAGCATGATGCCCAGAGGTTGGTTGATTTCTTCCAACATGTCCTGCAGTGGTTGGAAGCTTTCCTTCTTTCTTGTTTTTCTTATTCTTAATCTTCGATTTCTTCTTTTTCTTGTCCACCTAGTTACTATTTGTAGATATTTCACTAGACAAAAGAGAAGAACGGGAAGAAGACCATACGGGAAAAGAAGGTGGAGGATTGACATGAAGTTGATGATCTGGGGGTGGAGTGTTTGCATACGAAGCACTAGGAGAATTGAGGTTCACCAGAGTGGAAAAAAAATGATCCATGTGGATATCAATGGCCACCCACCTATTCCAACTGGCTCCAAACAGTCTTTTGGCAATTTATTATTTTTAGTAGTTTTTTGGTTCCTAAACTTCTAGGGCGATTTTGATGGCCTAAATGAAGGTTTTTCAGGATTAGGCACCTCAATGATAGCCTAAGGCTCTGATTGAGCCCCCAAAATGAATATCCTCAATGATACATTTCCAACAAGCTATCATGCGCCCCAAGTGAAGATCATATGCCAAAGTTACACCCCTGAGAAGTTGATACACCAAACTACCCAAAATGGGGTCCACAAAACTGTTGGCTTTTCATCTTCTGGGGTTAGGGTTTTGGAATTTCTTTATGTTAAAAAGGCCTTTGGAGCCTCATTGTAACGATCATCTTCTTGTGAATGTGAATATCCATCACATCTCTTCTCAGAGATAAGCTGCCACCATTCTAGCGAGTCTTTCACTCTATAATTTTATAGTTCTTTACATTTCACTCATTAATAGAAATTGTGTATTACTATATATTTGTGTCTCTTGTTATATATCCAATATATATAAGTTTTATTATTGGCTCTCTTGCAATATCTTTGTATATTTCTATGTTATATCTCCACTCTCATTTTGTGCCAAAAATAATCTGGATCAGTGGTATCAGAGCATGTTGTTCTTGATCATTTTTCAGTGCATTTCCCCGACGAGGTCCAATTATAACAAGTTGGGTCTCGAGCTTGTATCCATTGAGGAAAATTGCTCTCACGTTCCCAAGAAACCCTTCATGGCGGAAGAAAAGAAAAATGACGGAGCAAAAGATTCTATTAATATATTGATTGAGCAATCTCTCACGCGACAAAGGGACGAAATGATGGAGAATTTAATAACCAAAACTACCAGTTATGGAAGACGCAGATGGAAGATTATTTATATTAGAAGGATTGATTCCTACCATTGGGTGGAATAACAAAGAAGTCGATGGCCATGAAGGATCAAGAATGGGAGGTTCTTGACACAAAGGAACTAGGAACGATATGGTTGATCTTGGCAGCGTCGGTGGCTTTCAATATTTCGAAAGAAAAGACAACAAAAGATTTGATGGATGCATTGGATAAATTGTATGAAAAACCTTCAATATCCAATAAGATATTTCTAATGAAGATATTATTTAATATGAAGATGTCAGAAGGTGGGTCTATTGAAAATCATTTAAATGAATTTAATACGGTTACTAATCACCTAAGTTATGTAAAAGTGGACTTTGATGATGAGGTCAGGGATCTTCTAATCTTGTGCTCATTTCCAGAAAGTTGGAACGGCTTGGTCATGGATGTAATAACTTTGTATTTGGTTCAAACACTTTAAAATTTGACGATGTTGTTGGTGTTATCCTTAGTGAGGAAATGTGACGTAAAAGCACATGTGAGACATCAGGTAATGCATTAAACATGGAGAACAAGAGAAGACAAAAGGATAGAGGAAAGGTCTCATGGAACCATGAGAATTCTAGGAAGGGCATATCCAAATCCAGACTAGGAAAGATAGATTGCTAGAATTGTGGGAAGAAAGGACATCTGAAGTGTTAGAAAAACAGGTTCGCGGAGCAATAAAATAAAACAAATGAAGAAACAAAACACATAAGACACACAATACAAGAGAGACACAGATTTACGTGGTTCACCCAGTGTGGGCTACGTCCACCAGAGAAATTGTCAGGTCCTTCCTTTATTATTATCCAGCAAATGAAGGGATACAACC
>JASDQU010284429.1:3964-14510 GCA_032191745.1 Picea mariana
GATTGCAGGATTACTGTTGAAGAAATAGATCATGGATTTGGAGTGGTTGATCTCCGCCCTTGAGGTTTCCCCAAAGTCCTCTAATATTATTTTATAGGTTTTTACTTCCTTGACCGTGGGTGTGCCATGGAGAAGGGTGTCATCAACGAACTGTTAGTGTGTGGAGGTTGGACAATCTTCAAATGGTTTGATTCCTTTTAGTTCTCTTGCTACAGTTGTGCTTTTTATGCTTTCGTTGAGCCCTTCCATCATCAGAATGAACGGGAAGGGAGAAAACGAGTGTCCTTGTCTAATGCCTCTCGAAGGTGAGAAGGTTTTTGTTAGGGCTCCATTAATGAGGAGAAACTAGCTTGTCGTCGAGACTAGATTGACAATCTAGTTGATCCAGTGTTGTTCAAACCCAAAGGATTCCAACGTTTTGGCCATATAGTGCCAGCTAATCTTGTCGTAGGCCTTCGCCAGGTCAATTTGGATTATCATTCCCCCTCTTTCTTAGCTTTTTAGCATGTGAATAAGTTCATGGGCATGGATTATGTTATCTAATATTTGTTTTCCTTCTACAAAACCCGCCTGCTCCTATGAAATCAGTGTGGGTAGGAGTGGTTTCAGTCCATTGGCTATGACTTTGGAGATAATCTTGTAAACAACATTGCATAAAGTTATCAGCCTGTAGTGATCTGGGGTCCTTTCTTTGTTCTCTTTTGGGATTAGAGTGATCATTGTGGCATTTAACACTTTCAAGACGGAGGCTGAACGTTTAGAGTCTTCCACAACTCCATAAACATTGTGTTTAACCACTGCTCAATAGGATTTGAAAAATTCCACTATGAAGCCATTGGAGCCTGGGGCCTTTCTATTGGGCATCTCCTAGACCACTTGGTTGATTTCCTCCTTTGTTATGGATTTGCTTAGATTGATATTTTGTTCCTTTGTGACCAACCTAGGGATGTGATCAGTTATCCTTTTTATGGCCTCATTTCTATCTTGTTTGGGTTCCTGGGCTATTCCCTGGAAGTGATTGACCAATGTATTTTCAATTTCCTTGTGGGATTCTCTTTTGATCCCATCCCGATCCCTATTTTTTAGGACTTTGTTATGGGTTCTTCTTGCAATGGTGGTTCTATGAAAAACTTGGTATTCCACTCCCCTTCCTTTAGCCACCTGATTCTGGACTTTTGGCACCAGAGGGTTTCTTCCTGCTGGCATCTTGCTTCCCATTCCTAGGTCATTTGGATCTCTTCTCTTTTTCGATCCTCTGTGTAACCCTTGTCTATGCAGAGTTCCTGGAGTATCCTCATTCTCTCTTCAATATTTTTTTCTCTTTCTTTATGTTGCCAAAGATTTCATTGTTCCACTCTTTGAGTTTGTGTTTGATGTACTTGAGTCTCTTATAAAGTTCGAACATCCTTGTCCCTTGATCTGGTAATTCCTCCCACCACCATTGGTTTATGTGTTCCTTGAAGGTGGGATGTTTGATCCAAAATTTCTCAAATCTAAAAGGTATGTTCTTCGTAGTGGTTTGGAAGTTTGCTTCCAATTGGATTGGCCAATGGTATGAACCCCCCCATCGCAGGATGTTGAAATCTAAATTTAGTCCCTGCATAATGATGGATTTTGACAACACGAATCTATCTAACCTTGTAGCTACTTGGTAGTTATTACCTCGTTTGTTATTCCAGGTGAATTGGCCATTACTGGTTCAGATGTCTACCATCTCCATTCCCTCAGTGAAAGCTGAGAATTCCTCTGCATCTCTATCCAGTCTCCTAGTGCCCCTTTTTTCTTCGCAAGTGTCGTGATTATGTTGAAGTCCCCTGCCAAGATCCAGTGGAGGTTACGTGATCTGGCCCTTAGATTTTCTAGGTCTACGAGCATTCTCCTATTTTGCTCCAACATATTGGTGCATAGAATCGCCTTGTGTTACCTATAATTTGCATGTTAACCGAGAGTGTGTGTCTCGTAGCTTCAACTACTAGTAGGTTTAGTGATTGTGGGTTCCATAAGGTGAGTATTTCCCCTGTCGTATGTTGGACTTCGACAAATAACATTAGGTACTTGCTCCATTGTTTTTTATTGATTGTTTCCATTCTGTCTACAGTGCATTTAGTCTCTTAAATGAAACAAAGGTCAGGTTGTTCCTTCCTCAGTCTATTTTTAAGTATTATTTGCTTTCATGGGTTGTTTAGGCCTCTTATATTCCATGTGATAATCTTCATTTAAGCATGTGGGGGGGAGTTGGGAAAGAGTTTTTTTATCTTACCTAAATTTATCAGTAGGGTTCCTAGTTCTTGTAGGTCTACGTTGTTCGATTTCCTTCCTTTCTTTTGCCTTGTCTTCTTGGGTGAATGTTGTGGGCATCCCTCGCCTTCTTTGATTCCCAGGTGTCCTATTTTTCCATGCATATGATTTATCCTGCTGGATTTTTCTTCCGCCCTTAGAAGGAAGAAGTATTGGATACGATCTAGTTGCTCCACTATCACATTGTCTACTCCCTGCTTTTTCCATTTCTCCAGGATGTTCAAGAGATCTATGCCTTCCCTTTCCACAATGTCTCTGAGATCAAGATCTTCCGTGCCTACCTCGCTTGGTGCAATCTATGAATCTCCATCTACCTCTAGCATTGGGGTATTGGCATCTTCGATTTCTCCTTCCATAGGACTTGCGCTACTTCCTTGTTCTCTCTTATTGCCTGGAATATCGATGTTCTCCTGAGTTGCTTGTTCCCTAGCTACTCTATCTTTTGTATTTTCCTTTCCTCCTTCTTCCACATGTTTAGTCTTGTCCTGTCCTTCTAGTCTAGTCCTAGCTTCTAGGTTTCTTTCTGTTGGGGCTTTGCTTGGTTTCTTGTTTTCTCTCTTTCTGTGGTTCAGTTTTACAAACCTGTCCTCATCCTGTTGTGCATTGGTCTTTTTCATTTCTTGTTTTTATTGAGCAGACATTATCTGATTAAGTTTCCATGTTCATG
The DNA here is from genome assembly GCA_032191745.1 of Picea mariana. Lineage (NCBI taxonomy): Eukaryota > Viridiplantae > Streptophyta > Pinopsida > Pinales > Pinaceae > Picea > Picea mariana. Next base: position 6,930 of record JASDQU010284429.1, read on the forward strand.
GCATCTTCTGCATCTAAATGGGATCTGCTCGTAATCGATGCTTTCTATCCATTTACCATCCTTGAATTCCAAGCTTATTTCTTCCGGGAGAGCCCCCGAAACATCCATCTCTATGCATATCCTTGCATAGGATGTATATCTCCCTTTTAGTGTTGCTTTGAATGTCTTAAGATATTTTCCAAGTTTGTTCCTGATTTCTTCGAAGGTGGATGGAATCGAGTAGTCTAGCGGTAAGGAGTAAAACCTAAGCCAGACTGGGAAATTTTTAAAGGTTTATTTTTTGGGGGAGAAGTTTTCCTTCCATGACCGCATGTACAACCCTTCTAAGGTGTGGAAGTAAGCCCCTCCGTCAAATACTTTACCCCTGTCCTCCAGGTTCATAAAGACTAATGTGAAGAATCCTTTCGAGCCCAGGTGGAGTTCCACTTCTCCACTTGGCTTCCATTGATATTGTATCGAGTTGTGCAGCATTCTTTCTATGGGCCACAACCCCATGAACTTGTAGATTAGTGCATGTGTCTCCATCTTGTCCCGATAGAGTTGTGTTTGTGGGTCTTCCAGTATAACCTTGGGTATCATTGGTTTTTAGGTTTGCATGGGTTGCGCCCATCTACCCCACTGGGGTTCGTTGGTTCCTACGCAACCTTCTAGGTTTCTCTGGTTTCCTCCCCCACGCGATCCCTTTTTTCCTGATTACTCCCCTAGTTATTTTTCGATCCTGATCTTGAGGTGCTCGTCAGTTGTTCTTTGAAACCAACGCCTCGTGGGCCTTTCCCCCTATCGACCACTACCTGCTTGTATGATGAGGTGTCATTCCCTCCCCCTTTGGTAACCATTTTGTACTATGTTGAGGTTGCGACTGTCAAACCCTAGCTTGTCGTTCATATTGTAAACAAAATCCAGTGGGAGGCTTCTTATTAATCTTTAATGCTTAAAAACAATACCACATAATAGCTCCTGAAACCACCTTTCAGATCTGCAAATTCTGGGCAAAAACATACATCACCAATCATCACCAATGGTTGCAACAAATAATTATAAAATGTTTTAAATTATATTATTATAGATAAATAGATATTTTCAAATAATTAACATTTTTAATAAATGTTTTAAATAGATTAATAAAATTTATTATAATTTTAAATTTATTAAAACTTTGAAATTATTACAATGTATATTTTTAAAAATATTTTATAATATTTAATATTATTAATTCAAATATTTACTCTTTAAAATCTTTTGAAATATTTAGTATTATTAAAAATAAAAAATAATGCGATCCATATTAATCCAAAAATTATTTACTATAGGGTAGAATATATATTTTTAAAAATATTCTATAATATTTAATATTATTAATTAAAGTATTTATTTTTTGAAATCTTTAGTATTATTAAAAATAAAAATAATAAGATCCATTTTAATTTAAAAGTTATTTACTCTAAGGTCATTTTAAAAATTTAATTTAAAATTTATATAATAAGGAAAAAGATTAAAGAATATCTATACAAGTACAAAATGACATCAACAACTTGGTATAAGGTTGTTTTAAGAATTTAATTTAAAATTTATGTAATAAGGAAAAAGATTAAGGACTATTTATGCAAGTACAAAAGGACATCAACCACTTGGAATAGAATAAAATTTAACTTATAATTTATCCCTGAAGACCCATACAAGAACCAGAAATTCTGTTTTGATTGAAGCTTGCTTCCATCCTCCCCATCAGTTTAACAGAGAAAAGAACCTTTCCACTTAGTTGGTCAGTTCGTTGGTTTTCAGCTAAATCTAGGAGATTAATGAAATTTCTAAAAAGAGCATTCACAATCAAGATGTAACCCTAATATCAATAATCTTCTCAACCCAATAATTTCTAAACCCACTTATGRGTTACCACTAAGATAATGGTCTCTCGAGTTTGGCCTTSTTCGCAGAAACGGTACAAATCCCAAAAATAAATAGATCCATAAACCTGAAATTTTTAAATTTCTAATGGATGATGCCACTTGAAATTTTTAAATTTCTCAGGGAGGATTGAGAACTGAACTACTACTGTCAGAGCAAGCTGTTGAACATTTGTTGTTATGAGAATCTGTCAGAGCAAGCTGTTGAACATTCATTCTTATGAGAATCGGTCTTTCAGATGGATTATCCCGCAGAGATGGATTATCCCGCAGATAATGTAGAGTCCATGCAGAGATGGATTATCCCGCCCCTACCACCGCACTTGCTCAAATCGCCTTCGATAAGAGAGATGGATTATCCCACCGCTGCACTACATGAGTTCAAATCAGCTTAGAAATTTAAAATAATTTAGATGGATTATCCTACGTAACTTTTTCATCGAACTCAAGGATATTTTAAAATGTTCAAAATAGTTGAAACTTTGAAAAAAATAATTAACAGAACAAAAATTGTGATTATCAATTTCTTATTTCGCTCATATTAACAATGTTGTCAGTGTTAGCCACCTACGTCATGATATCAAAACAAAAGGAAATGCAAAATCTTCCACCGAACATCCCTTTTGCACGCACAACATAAACCATCATGTGAATATAGTCTTGTGTGATATAAAAAAGACACGGGACTACAAAATCTGGGACTAAACATCCTGAAACATTAACTGCATAGGGAAAACAAAGGGAAAGGGTTTCTCAAGTTTTTCCTCTTCTTTGTTGTGCTGTGGTGGTTTTCCACATAAGTGTGTTCAGACATGCCTATGTGTTTATGAAATGGGAAGCATGTTTGGTTTGCAAATTCCCAGAATTATATTTAAAGTAGAAAGTATTAATAAATATTATATATGAAAAATGTGATATATATTTTTAATATATTATATTCAATATAATATTATAGATTTATTTTTAATTTAAATTTATTATGGAAAAGATCAATAATATCAAATATCTTAATATAAATTAACTTAAATTTTAGATTTATTGAGTATAGAAAAAGATATCAACAACTTAGAATATAATAGCATATATTTATTTATTTTTGAATAGAATATCTTAAGTATATAAAGAACTTAGAATATAATAGCATATATTTATTTATTTTTGAATAGAATATCTTAAGTATATAAAGGGGTAAATAACTATCTTAAGTTTTAATATAGTGAGATATCATATGGATGATGTTAGATCCAAGTTCTCAGATCGATGGTTCACACGAATTTGTGACTCTGCACCTCTCGACAACAACCCAACTGTTCTGAATGGTCGAATCCGATCAACGACTAGCGCTTGTTCGGATCTAGAACTCCCAGATCAACGACTCACAGAAGTTCGGTGTCTAAAAATCCACAAAACAACTCGCTACTCTGAATGGTCAAATCTGATCAACGACTGGCAATAATTCGGGCTCGATGTGCACGAATCTTGACCGTCCGATCCTTATTAAAGGATTTTGACAATTCTTTGAGCTCCCTCTTTGGAAATATGCGGTGCTTTCTCTTGTGAGCTTTATCACTTCTATGAAGTGATCTCCGATGCACACTTGCACTAACTCTCAGATTTCACCCTTGTGTTGATTGGCCTACACACTCGTTAAACTAACACTGGGCACACTTTACACTATCCCTTCTGAGCTCTAATCCTTAGAAAGTAATGACCTATGCACACATTGCATCGAATCTGTGCACACTTTGCACTATCTCTCCCTAGATTCTGAACCCGTAAAAGGTTTGGCATCCATACACCTTGCGTTGGCATTGTGCCCACTTTGCATTGTGACTCCTAGAAGAGAAACAATTGAAACTTAAAACAAAATCATAAACTCATTCATAAAACAGACAAACACAAAGGATGCATAAATACAACAACACGGTATATATTTAGTTTTAGAAAGAACAAAGAAAGCTTACAGTCTCCACTCAAGATTTTTGAGAGTATTCCTCTTCTCTCTTCCAAAAAAACTATCTTAAAACATAGATTACAAAGATTTATACAATCTTGGATTCTCAAGCCTTCCTCTCTAGAGAATTCTAGTGCTTTCACATCTTATTAAATGTGTTCCTATCAATAATCTATGACAGTAAATGCTTAGTTACAAACTCAGATATGAGTCGATGCTCAAAATATGTTCCTTCTAGAGTCATTAAGGGCACTTTTATAGCCTTCCTGGAGTGTACAATGTATCTAGCCTCTTGAACTCAAGGGATCTTTTATTACAATGGTTCCAAAATTAAATGGTGTGCCTTCCTTGGATTTCAACCTAGTTTAATGTGAATTGTGTTGTATGTTGAGTCACCCACACTATCTCATCAACTGCCTCTGATGATGCTCTTTCATTAGAATCCACTGGAAAAAATATCCATGGTCTCCTGAACTATTTTCTCATGTTTCTGAATGTCTCTTCAGYCAACTAGTTGGCATCTTTTATTGCATGATCCCTCCATTTGACTTAAGTATTCATAACAAACCTTTCTCCTAGTCCTTTTAGACATCCTCTAATCTAGAATCTTTTCTATCTGGAGATTTTTTGTTGTGGGCATATTTTACATCCATTGGACATCATCTTGATCATTTTMTTATATTGTGTCATCCATTCTAGAAGGATATAAGTCTTCTACATTAAATATTGGTGAAATGCCAATGTTCTCTGATAGCTCAATCTCATAAGTGTTTGCATAAAATTTTCTGAGGATCTTACAGGGCCCTATCTTTTTTARCTTCAATTTATTATATTTCCCTCATGRGAATATTTCCTTTATCATATGTACCAGAACTTGATCTCCAACTTCAAAATTCACCTCTCTCCTTTTCTAATCTACTCTTTMTTTGTATCTCTGGTTGCTATTCTGCAACTGACCTTTGATTTRTTCGTGCAATTTTTGCATTTCTGTAGCGAATCCTTCTGCTCCTGCACTCCAAAATCCATCTTGTCTGAAATATATTAACTCCAAAAATCCTCTCGGGTGCATTCCATATAATATATGGAATGGGATCTTACCAGTACTATTGTTTGGTGAATCACTATATGAAAAATCTACTTCAAGAAGAACTTGATCCCATTGATTCTTATTTTCAGTCACCAAACTTCTTAGAAATTTTACCAAGATCCTATTCACCACCTCAGTCTATCCATGTGTATGAGGGTGATATGTTGAACCAAAATATAGATTAGTCCCCAGCTTCTTCCACAAAGTCCTCCAAAAATGTCCGACAGATTTTTTGTCTCTATCTGAGACTATGCTCTTAGGAAACCCATTTATTCTCACAATCTCCTTGAAAAACAATTTTTTTATGTGGGTAGCATCACATGTCTTGTGACATGGTACAAAATGCACCATATTTGAAAATATGTCAACTACCATGATGATTGAAACACTTCCCCTATCGATTCTTGGAAATCCCAAAACAAAATACATACTTATAACATCCCATGGCCTATTTGGAAAAGGAAATGGTTGATGAAGAAATCAATTGTGCATATGTCTTATCATGGCCAAAATGTCCATCCAATCATCCATTGTGCTTCTCCTTCAACAAATTGTCCCTTTTTGAGCATTTGGGAATACATAACTCGCTTCCTTTGAACAGTAATCGTTCTTGGATTTGGTACTCCATCCATTGACTTCTATCCCTTATCAAAGTATTTTCACAAGCTTTATAGGCCTCCTTTAAGTTTGGGTCTTCCTTGTACATTTATTTGAGGTGTTCAAGCCCCAAAGTCTCCACATGGAATTCCTGCAAGATCAAACATCTCTTGTTCAAAGCATCTACAACTTTTTTAGAAATCCCACTAATATGCTTAATAACAAAAGTAAAATTCTGCATAAATTATAGCCATTCTGCATGTCTCTGATTCAGCTTCTCCTGTCTAGTTATAAACTACAAACCATGTTTGCTAGTATACAACATAAACTATTTTTGCATAAGATAATTCCTCCACTTTTTCAAAGCTTGAATTATAGCATAAAATTCCTTATCATAAGTTGAATATTTCTTGTTAGTGTCATTCAAATTCTTAGTGAAATAAGCAATAGGTTAATCATCCTAACATAAAATTGCACTGATGGCCACTCCACTTGCATCACATCTGACTTGAAAATTCTTCTCGAAGTCTGGAAAATTTAAGATGGGTTGTTTTGTTATCTTCTCCTTTAACAGTATAAATCCCTTCTCAGCTTCTTTTTTCCAATCAAAGGATCCATTTTCTTTCTTTATAGTATCTACTATGGGTGCACAAATACTACTAAAACTTCTAATGAAATTTCTGTAAAAACTTGCTAACCCATGAAAACTTATTACCTCAAACACACTTCTTGTAGAATGCCACTCCTTTATAGATCTCACCCAACCACCCATAATCTAGGCTATGCCAATTAATCCGATTGCAACATAGCTAGCCACCCATAGGTGAGGCATGCTGCAATTTAGGGACTCACTTCACAGTGACTTATCTCAATTCAAATCACTTCTAAGTTAATTAAGAGGCATGAAAATCACATGTATAAGACAAGATCGATGCCACAACATAAAAGAGATAAACAACGTGCCATGTAAAACAAATAACAAGCAAACATGCATCTTAAAATATATTTCTTAGAGATAATTAAATACACAATGGAATAAACATATACATAAAACATAGAGAGCAGTTATCTTTCAACTAAACATTCACCAAGTGGATGCAGACCATGTATGTTCCTCCCAACCATAGACACTATTGTTTGTTTACTCTCAACAATAGGTCACCGATGAGCTAGGGCTACGAATCCACAAGGATGGGTCCTGGGCCAAATCTAAAACACCCAGTAGTTGGCTAACTAGCTCTCAGGTTTCCCAACCTCATAATGAAAACTGAATTTCCAGCTCTCTTCCCCCCTCAGCCTGCACCATCTATAGAAATTGACACTCTTATCTTCCGTGTAGTCTCTCTGAATGTCCCATTTCTCTCCATGGATCTAGTGCTACTGGTCAGGAAATATCCCTACTAGAAACTCTAAGGATTCTCAGTTGTGGAAAGTTTTATCTGAACTTCCATTAGTATCATAACTAATATGCCTCTTAGCACTCAATCTCTCATAGGATTTTAAGCAAACACAAAAATCCCAAGTACACCAACTCTCTTCTACCCATCTTGCACAACCCGGAGAGAATGGACCCCCTTCTTTACCATGCAGTCCCTTAGGTTGTCCATATCCTTCCAAGGCTCTAGTGCTTTTGGTTAAGAATCACCCTGTTGGGACTCTCAAGACTCATAGTCGTGGAAATTTCTATCCAAACTTCCATCAAGCTCATGCACATGGGCATCCATTCCCTTCTAAAATGATCAATAACTATTACAACCATTCATCAATGGCTCTCCTCTTCCTTCCATTCATTTCCATGCTCAACCCAATAGAATATGAACTATCAATAGTGAGTAAAGAGGAAAGAAGAACAAGGGAACAAGGGAACAAAACGTACCAGGGGAAGAAGATCAACAAAAGCGAAGAAGGACCCCCAAACTTCACTTAGAGCCATCTTCATGCAACCATTTGTATCCATGCTCAGACCAAGAGCACACGAATTCAGCTCGAGTGAAGAAAAAGGAAGAAGAAGAAGACCCAGGGAGAAGAAGCACACCAAA